>CATIWR010014461.1:0-25164 GCA_949677035.1 Omphalea diandra | reverse complement strand
TAAATTATTTACTAAGTTAGGATTAGGGGAGCCTAAACCAACTAAAATGAGTATTCAATTAGTTGATAGATCAATTAAATACCCTAGAGGTAATCATTGAGGATGTGTTGGTGAAGGTAGACAAATTCATGTTTCTCGCTAATTTTGTCATACTTGATATGGATGTCAATGTTGAGGTTCCATTAATTTTGGATCGACCATTTTTGGCTACAGGTAGAGCTTTAATTGATGTTAGTGTGGGTAAATTAGCTTTAAGGGTTAGAGATGAAGAAGTGACCTTTAAAATTTTTGATGCTTTTAAACACTCATTTGATCAAGATGACACTTGTTATTTCATTGATTCTATGGATTGTGTTATTTCTAATTGTATGTAAACAATTATCTCTCAAGATCTATTAGAGCATTGTCTTGTTGAAGATGAAGAGACAAGCAAAGAGGAAGGTGTGAGAAGTGAGCAAGCAGCCCATCTAGAGGCTAATGAACCAATAATAAGGGAGAAAGCTTTTGAGGAGATTGATAGGAAAAAGGAGCATAAACTAAAACCATCCATTAAAGACCCACCTATGTTAGAGTTGAAGAAATTGCCTGCGCATTTGTAGTATGCATTTTTGGGAAAAGATTCAAAGCTTCCAGTGATTATAACATCTGATCTGAAAGAGGAGCAAAAGGAGAAACTTTTAACTGTACTTAAAGAACACAACAGGGAAATTGCTTATAAGATTTTAGACATAAGAGGAATTAGTCCCTCTTTGTGCATACATAAGATTCTCATGGAGGATGACTTCACTCCAGTTGTGTAACCACAAAGGAGACTAAATCCTAGCATGAAAGAAGTTGTAAAAGCTGAGGTGATTAAATTACTTGATGCAGGAGTAATTTACCTTATTTCTGATAGTTCGTGGGTAAGCCCTGTGTAAGTAGTACCAAAGAAATGAGGAGTGACGGTTGTTCTAAACGAGAAGAATGAGTTGATTCCCACAAGAACTGTCACTAGGTGGAGAGTATGCATTGACTACCAAAAGTTTAATGATGCCACAAGGAAAGATCACTTCCCTTTACCTTTCATAAATCAAATGCTAGAGCAACTATCAAGGGATATGTACTATTGTTTCATAGATGGTTTATCTGGTTACTTTCAAATCCCTATTGCTTTGGAGGACCAGGAAAAGGCGACATTTACTTATCCCTATGGTATGTTTGCTTATTATCGAATGCCTTTTGGATTATGCAATGCACCCAATACTTTTCAACAGTGCATGATGGCAATTTTTGATGAACTCATGGAAAATATTATGGAAGTATTCATGGATGATTTCTCTGTTTTTAGTGACTCTTTTGATTTATGCCTTCATAATTTAGAAAGAGTGCTTAAATGTTGTGTGGAGACCAATTTGGTGTTAAATTAGGAGCAATGTCAATTATGGTGCAAGAGGGTATAGTTTTAGGGCACAAAATATTGTGTAGGGGGATCGAGGTAGATAGAGCATAAATTGAAATTATTTCTAAGTTGCCACCCCTGACTTCAATTAAGGCAATTAAGAGTTTTTTAGGGCATGTTGGGTTTTATAGGAGGTTCATTAAGGACTTTTCTAAGATTGCTAGGCCTTTAACTAAGTTGATTGAAAAAGGTGTGGCATTTGTTTTTATTCAAGAATGTTTATAAGCATTTAACATTCTTAAGAAAAAATTGACCAATGCCCCAATCATGGTAGCACCGAATTGGATTATTCCTTTTGAACTAATGTATGATGCAAGTGACTTTGCAGTCAGTGCAGTTCTCAGATAGCAAAAAGACAAGCATTTTTAGCCCATCTACTATGCTAGCAAGACTCTCACGAACACCCAAGAGAATTACACAAGTACGGAGAAGGAGTTACTAGCTATGGTTTTTGCATTTGATAAATTTAGATGTTATTTGATATTGTCCAAAGTCGTTGTTTATACTAACCACTCTGCTCTGCGTTACTTGCTCACTAAGTTAGATGTTAAACCTAGATTAATTCGATGGATTTTATTGTTGCAGGAATTTGATCTTGAGATCTGTGATAAGAAGGGTGCTGAAAACTTAGCAGCTGACCATCTATCTCGTTTAGAGAATCCTAATTTAGAAAAGCTCAACGAAGCCGAGATCAATGATCAATTTCCTGATGTGCATCTTTACAACATTAAAGAGGTAAGTGATTTAGATGTTTTATGGTTTGTTGACATAGCCAATTTCTTAGCAGGTGAAGTTCTATCAAGTGGAATGTCTCATCATCAAAAGAGAAAGTTCTTTTCGGATTTGAATAATTACTTTTGGGAGGATCCTTACTTTTTCAAAATTTGTGTGAATCAAATTGTAAGAAGATGTGCCCCAACTTCGGAAGGACAAAAAATCTTAGAGCATTGCCATGTTAGACCTGCTAGAGGGCATTATAGTGTAAATAAGATAGCCAAAATGTCTACAAATTAGGTTTTTATTGGCTGACTATTTATAAGGATGCCTAAAGGTATGTAAAGCAATGTGATAATTGCCAATGATCAAGTAATATCCATCGTCGTGACGAAATGCCTTAAAACTATATTTTGGTATGTGAAATATTCAATATTTAGGGGTATTTACTTCATGGGCCCTTTCCCGAATTCATTTGGAAATAAATACATCCTAGTTGCTAAAGATTATGGGTCAAAGCATAAACTTTACCCACAAATGATGCTAGGGTTGTAGTTAAGTTCCTTAAGAAATTATTCTCACATTTTGGTACACTTCGAGCAATAATAAGTGATAGGGTACTCATTTTAGTAATGTGTAATTCAAAAAGGTGCTTCAAAAGTGTGGTATTACACATATAGTTGCAACCCGTATCACCCTCAAACAAGCGGTCAAGTTAAGGTAGCCAATAGGGATCTCAAATGGATTCATGAAAAGATATTTACACAATCTAGGAAAGATTGGTCCCATAAGTTAGATGACGCTCTTTGGGCTTATATAACACATATTAGCACTACACCGTATAGATTAGTTTATGGAAAAGCATGTCATCTGCCTGTAGAGCTTGAGCATAAAGCTTATTGGGCTATCAAACTTCTTGATTTTAATCTTGACCTTATAGGTGAGAAGTGAAAACATCAAATGAATGAACTAAAGGAATGGCGATTAATGTCATATGATAACTCCAAATTGTATAAAGAGAGGGCCAATAAGTATCACGACAAGAAGATTCGTCAATCTAAGCAGTTCAATGAAGGAGATCAAGTACTCCTTTATAACTATCGCTTCAAATTATTCCCATGTAAGCTCAAATCTAGATGGTCTAGACCGTTCACCATCAAACAAAATTTTCCTTACGACACAGTTGAGGTAACTCATTTTGAAAAAAGGTACGTTTAAAGTGAACAGTCATCGTTTGAAACTCTATCTTGGAGGTGGATTTAATGAGAAAATAGAAGTTAGACCTTCTTAATTTTAAGTAAAAGTGCTCAAAGCTCTATTAAAATTATTTTAATTTAAAATTTTAATTATTTTAAAAAAATATTTAAAAACAAATAGAATATGTGTGGTTGCTACCACACATATGCATGCCACCACCACATAAAGAATTCTAAAAATTTATTGGTGGCAATGCTTGTGCAGTCCAAACCTCACATATGTACGGTTGGGACTGCACATGGGTTCTTTTGTCCCGTACTTATGCGACAATCAATGCACGCATGTGTGTTGGTGCGCATAAGGGATTTAAAAAAAAAACCATTTAGAACATTTATTTTATATATATAAATATTTTTTAATACAAAATTATAAAAATATAATTGGGTAAGAGTTTTAATTGATGTGATTATTTATTTATTTATGGGTGTTTTCGTTTTGTAAAAAAAAGACCAAAAAAAATTTCAACAGACGTTGTGTGGTGATATGCACATATCACCGCACAAATACGCGCAGAGCATGTGCGGGCCATGCCGCACACATGTGCGTTGGACCGCACGTGAAAAAAAAAATAAGGCAGATTGTTTGCGGTTTAGCAGCAGCCATGTGCGCATCACTGCACATGGCTGTTATATATATATATATATAAATATATGTAAATTTAAACTCTCCTAACTTCCTCCTTCCCACGACCCGCATTCTTCCCTAACTCACACCTCCTCCCTCATCACATACTCGAGCTGAATCATGCCTCTCTCATCACCATCCCCTGCACTCCTTCACCCACATTTCCTTTTTTAAGCCGATGCCCATCCTTGCATGACCACATTGTCTAACCCAGATCTGCCAACCCACCCACTAAATTTGCTTTTTTCCAATTTGTTACATTACCCACTTCACTTTTTAGAAGTTTCTTCTGGTATGTCCTTCCTTTTTATTTTTTATTTATTTTTTTAGTCAATTTCAATTTTGTCTTAGGACCTAAGATTGTGCTTTTATTGTTCTTAGTGCTTCATTGCGAGTGATTCTACAGTCTGTTTAGGTATTATTATCTTGGTGCAATATTTTTCTGTTAGTGCTATTCCTCTTGGTTGTGCCGTGTATACTGGTTTTCATTGTGAGCTCTTTACATCGTCATTTTATAATTACATCTCATGTCTCGGTATCGACCTTCGAAACGCCCTGCTCAACTCACTACCAATTTTGATGACACACAATTTACTTCTGTGGTCCATTTGACTTGGTACAATTAGCATATTCTATATAAATTCATTAGTGAACGTTCTATTACTTCATACGTTAATACGTCATTCTGCATTCGATCTGCATTTCATACCTTATGATGGTAATGAATCTTGGATTTTCAGGGTCAATATTGCCCTCAAATAGTCCGTCAATTTTACGCTAACATTGAAAACAAAATAGCCGAGAATGGTTTAGAGATTCATTCTTTTGTTCGTGGTCAGAGAGTGGTGCTCACTTGCGCTTCTCTCACATCTTTTTTAGGAGTTCTAAATGTCGGCCTTTTACTTGTTTTAGGTCCCAATAGAATCACCAGTCGACATCGCATCCCAAGTGATGGAACTTTTAATTTATCTAGAGCCACTTCTTAACTAGGCTTAGTTGCATGCTACCAACAGGACCATTCACAGTACTTAGTTAAGCACTTGGATGCCCGTTCAAAAGTCATAATTACATTATTGTAGTCTAATGTCTTTCCCAATGCTAGTGCTCTTAATGAAGTGCACCTTAGTGATATTTACCTTACGCATAAAATGATCCATGGTTTAGGTAATATTGAAGGTATCCCTTTAGCTCTTATTTTAATTACCTGCATTCGTGATGTTGTTCATCTCTCATGGTCAAACACAAATTTTATTTTCCCCATGCTCTTAACCACTCTTTTTGCAAGTTTAAGGGTTGATTTTGTAGGTGCATGCATGGTTCTTATGGAGTCACCGATATCTATTGATACACTCTGCCATTTGAGTTTGTCTCTACTGACACCCACACTTGACCATCCACTATCCCTGATTACTCACCTCCCAAGGATGATGCTTTTGCTGATGTAGGGTAAGGAGGACCATCGTAGAAACCTCCACCAACAGTTGGTGAACCTACCCAACATCTACTGTCCCACCTACTTCGCGACATTCGCACATTGCATGAACACCAAAATTGCTTGGAAGATGTGCAAAACCAAATGTCTCAAAAATTGGTTCAACATGGTGAGCTCCTTATTCAAATTTGGGATTCTGTACAACGTCTTCCGTCGCGGTCTCCTCCACCTACCCCTTAAGATTCCAAGGAAGTTTCCTAATTCCTTTGTTTTTTTCTTCTTTTTGTTTTTCCTGTGTTATTTATTTATTTTTTCTGAAGACTTCTCCTCCACATTGTGGACAATGTGTTTTAAGTGTGGGGGAGAATTTATATTGTTTGATAATTTATTTTCATTTTTATTTTACTTTCTTCATTTATAATTTTTTTTAAAAAAAATTGATGTTTATTTGCTTTATTGCGTGAATTTCTCATTATTAGCTTAGTAGTTCCCTCATTCACCTTAACTTGGTAAAAAAAAATAGCTAGCTATGCCTTATATTCACTTTCTTAATTGGCAAATCTTGTTTTCTACCATAGATATTTAATTATCACTATCTTTAAAGAAAATTTCAAGGTTTGGAAGTTTACAAATTCTAAAAATTAAAATTCATTTATTTTTTACACTATAAAGAAAGGTTTACGCCTCATTTCCTTATAATGTGCTTAATTTTGTGATTTTTTTTTTGTTGAGTGAGTCCTTAAATAGTTTTAGAGTCTTTAAAACTTGATTTGTTGTCATTTTAAGACCACATTATCAAATACAAGCATAAAAATGATTAAGGCAATTAAGGTTTAGCCATTTGTTCCTTTTTCTTTCTTTATCCACCCTTTTATCCATTTAGTGAGCCCTTTGAGCCTACAAGAACCCTATTTTTTTTTTTTTTTTTTTTATATAATCTCATGTTTAGCTAGCTAATGAAACCTAGTCCCTTAAAATATAATTGATCATGTTTGCTTTGGGATGAGATTTGGTTTCTATAATTACAAGGGATTGTTTCATGAAATTAGTGAAAACTCTTAAGTGTGGGGTTGAGTGTTTTATTCTTTGGGGTGGGAATGAGAGAATGTTGTTTGATTAATTATTTGATTTTGAATTGTTACCTTGTGTAATTTTATAATAACTCTTTTTTTTTTCCTCTCAAAAAGAAAAGAAAATAAAAAAAGTAAAAAAATAATAATATAAATAAAAAAAGAGAAAAGAAAAAAATAAAGAAAAAAAGTTCAAAATAAAAGAGGAAGAAGATGATGTATTTCTTTATCAAGGCAGTTCAATTATATTTTGTAAAAGATATCAAGTAAGGGCCTAAAATTTTTATTGCTTTTAAGGTACATGAGAGTAGGATTATGTTTTGGCATGAGATTTGTTCTTTATTGAGAGATCATGTGAGTTTCA
Source organism: Omphalea diandra (assembly GCA_949677035.1). NCBI lineage: Eukaryota > Viridiplantae > Streptophyta > Magnoliopsida > Malpighiales > Euphorbiaceae > Omphalea > Omphalea diandra. Next base: position 18,265 of record CATIWR010014461.1, on the reverse strand, counting down.
TTTGAGAGAATATTTAGTAAGTATGATCAATTATTTTGTAGTCCCCCTACCCTTTACTAAGGCCCCATTATAAACAAAACAAAGACCTTTTGATTTGTGTTTGTATTTGAATTAAAGTCATGGAGAGGTGATTTATTTTCAAGCTTATGGTTGACTTTTAAGCTATTTGTTGGACGATGAGAGCATACACTAACCATTAAACACTTGAAATGAAGGGTACGTTGTGTGAGACTTGATAAATGAAATTGTTTTTTTTTTGGGATTTGTAAATGGATAATCTTTGATGCATTTGATTTAGAGGTAGTTATGATTAAATAAGTATGCTAAAACACAAATTTTTGCAAATTTGAGAATTAATGAATTTTTGACATAACTCAGTTAATTCAATTTGTTATTATGATGATGAGGGATGAACTGTGTTTATAAATCAATTGTGTTAGTTTTTATGTGTTTTATGCTTAGTGTTTTTCTTGTTTTGTTTTGAGATTTTTGTTCGTGACTTTTTCCATTAGCTTAGTATTTTTGCTTAGGGATAAACAAAATGCTAAGTGCAGGGAAATTTGATAGCTCTTTATTTTTAGTTTTTTTAGGATTAGTTTTTCTGTTAATTAAGACTAATTTGGAAAAAAATACTAGATAATGTCTCACTTTTGGTTTGTATTTTGTAATTTTATAGGAAATCCTGGAAATTAGAGCTTATTGATGAATTATAAGAGTTTCTGGGTGGAATTGTGCACTTTCAGAAGTTCAAGGATCAAATATAAATTCATACTATTTAGGGACCAATTTTGACATTTCTAAACAGAGTTTGAATCCAATTTGCATTCAATTTAGGAAGAACCCGAAAGTCCAAAGCAAGAGAGGAAACTTCACCTGCTCCTATTTACAAGAGAGGAAGTTTGGTGTATTATAATTCCTAATTGATGAAGGATACTATTTTTCCTATTTTAAAGGAGAATATGAGACTATAAATAGGGGAAGAAGAAGATAGGAGAATAATTATTACTATTTTATAGAGTTTTTGCTTTGTTTATGGAGAAGAAGCCATCCACAAGAGAAAGATTATTAGTCAACTATTAAGTTTGAAGAGAATTGAAGAATACAAGGGTTTTTATCATGAACACTTTTCTATTTTATTTTCTCTTTATTTTGATGTTTATTAGTAATTCAATTATGAACTAAATTAATTAAGCACTTGGGTATAATGAACCTTAAGATGAGTTTTGAATTGTGATTTTTTAGATAATACAATCTTTTCATTATTTGTGAAATTCAATTGTGTTGCTTTTTATTTTCTTTAATTGATATATCCGAAATATTAATTCTTATTTTAATTCTTTAAACTTAGATTGAGAAATCAAGTTATTGAATAGATCTATCACAATTGAAAGGAGTTGCATGTACCCCTAGAGATAGGATAACATAAATCTTCCGGATTAGGGTCAAACCTAATAGTGAAATTCAATAAACTATAATGCAATTTTAGGGGTTTTAATTAGGAAAAGATTCCAATTAATCAACTTAGAATTAGATGTTAATGATATTGAGAAAGGCTTTATAGTAAATGAATTTCCACGGTTCCATAAACATTGAATTAGATTGTATTGTCGAAAAATCAATTTCTTAATAAGTCTTAGGGGGATTCAATACTTGAGTGCTATTTATCATATTGATCACTTTTTTCTCCACTCTCTAGTTTATATTTTCATTATTTTAGTTTGTTGAATTATTTTATTTTATTAGTTAATTAATTCACTTCAATTACTGGTTAAATAATATAAACAAAGCTAATACTAGTACTTTTAGTTCTTGTGGGATCGACACTCGATACTCTTACGCTATACTATACTCGATAGGTGCACTTGCCTATTAGATCTACTGGTATTGGCGACAGTTCATATCACGCATGAACCCTCTTTTTAATTTTGTAATTAAGCACCAATTCAAACCCCCTTCTTAGTGCCCTCGAGGCCAACAACTTGCTTCATACACCTTGTTGAGGGTCGTTTTCTCTAATGCCTCTAGCGTGGCTGAGCTTTATTTGGTGCTAAAACTGAAGGATCTGAGCATGTTTCACCATTTTCACTAGAGTATATGACGTTGGCATACCTTTGTCAAAACCTTGATTGATGTTCCTAAGGCAAGGGGTATATGTGCAATGCTTGGAAGATCTTCATTACGAGTATCTCTTATTGCCTCTTCTTCCCTTTTATGTTTTGGTCTTATACTATTATTTCGTGGTTTAAGCCACACTCGTTGAGCTAGGCTTGTTGTAGCGATTGATCCCAAGGCTAAAATGAAGGATGGTTACTCCTATTTATTGAGGTGGAGTGGTGTGGCCCACTCGAAGTCCTTTGTTGTCAATAGGTCTACTTGCCTAAACACGATCACTCTCAACCATGTGTTTTTTCCTGCATAGATAAAGTTATGTGAATCATAATTATTTAATTATTTATATATTATTATATGGTCTTATACTTATAGTGGCCCTTTGTCTTTATTATTGCCACACCTCGACTCAAGGGGCACTATAAAGATATGGCCATCAGAGGTGGCAAAGGTAGAGGCTATCTCCTATAGTCTTCGACTGATGGTATATGCCTCCATTTATGAGTGGTACTTAGGTGAGTACATCTTTTGCTGGAACGAGGGCCTAGATGTATGGTCAATCCCATAGTATATGCCTATGAACTTGTTCTGGGTAAGGGATCTAAAGGGCATGGAGCTTACTATGGCATTATGCCATTCACCAAAGAAGCAACTAACTTCTGACAGGATGCCCTATAAGTCTTGGAAGATTAGAGCGCTTGTCAAGAGTCTCCCCTTATCAAAGGCAGCCATTCTAGCATTTCCTGAACATATAGTAAATGATGGGATCATCCTTCAACATGGGGGTCAACGGACCACCATATAGGCAACTCAAAGACCTACCATTTTCTCTTTTGCTACTGATGTTGCTATTGCTCGGGACCACAAAGAGGCTCATGGGTCGACTTAAAAGGGTCTAGAGCCCATAGTGGTGGGTGACTTGGCTTCCATGTTAGACAGCTTAGAAGAGTCTTGCATGGCTTTACTAATGGGCTCTATAATGTCAATGTAGATTATTCAGTCTGTTTATATGTTTAAGTGGGTTGAGACTACCCATATGAGTATCCCTATTTTTTACCTTTTTATACCTGATGTGATCTTTATTGCTAAAGATGTTTCTTTTTCCCTTTTTTATAGATTTCTTGTGTCTAGGCTAAGGCAATGGTCTATTTAATGTTTGCTTGAAAAAGGCCATGATGCAGTATATGTGTTTTATACATACACCTAATAAAAGCCAAAGTAATGCATGTATACATGTTCATGATTTGTGCTTTGTATGTTTTTGTGTTCTATTCATCCTAACACTCATATTTCTTATAGGGGATGATCTAACAAATGAACCATGAGATTCAAGATAAGGATCAGCACCTGGCAGAGGTAGAGATTGAGGACTAGGCCTAGATAGCTATAGAGCATGGATATGTGGTGATTAATGGAGAGGCCAAGGATTCTTAGGTGATTCCTTATACAGATAGAGATAGCTGAGGCCTGAAGACCCTTTTTCCACCTTAGTTTTTAGGACATTTTTCCTTTGCCTTTCAATTTGAGTACAATACACTTTGATTGATGTTTTACACAATTTTACAGTTTCATGGGGTGATTTGAAAATCCCATATTTTAGATGCTTGCTTAGGTTCTAGGATTTTTTAGGTTATGTTAAGGGATACTGCCTTTATTTTTATCAAACTCTAAGACTCTTAACTCTTGACTAAAAATTATTCTTGTTTCTAACTTCATATTTTGTGTAATTATTGACCCATTGGCCAATACTTATGTATTCATGTGCTTTCAAGAATAAGTACAAATAATGTTCATGCCTAAAGTGTGAAAAGGGAGGTTGTTGACAACTTTTCAAGGGCTGGTGGGTTGTACAACCCATGATGAGGTTTTGTAAAGGCCTGTTGAATGGTTGTACATAGTTGATTAAGGGTTGTATAGACCTGCTAAACTTTTTTCAACTACAAAGTAATGACTAGCCTTGTCTTCTTCTATAAATACACATTTCAAATATGCTTTTCATAACCATCATTTCTAGCCCTTCACCCTCCCCCAAACTATGTCAAAAGCATTCCTAAAGTCTCTCCCATCCCAAATCTGACCTAATTTACCATGTACAGATCTTTCAACTCTTCACTACCTTTCCTCTGTCCGTCTTGACACACACTTCTTAAAGGCAGCCTACGATTTATGAGATTCCACTGTCCATACCTTTCATTTTGGGGACGTGGAGATTTGCCCCATATTAAAAGGATTTTGTGCCATTCTTGACTATCGTGTCACAGTTGTATACTAGATTGCACTACGTCAGCTGGATTATCCACATGTCTGGAAGATGGTGAAGTTGTTCAACATATAGTATAAAGCGGTACCATGGTAAACTTTAGGCATAGAGAAAATCTTCATGACTCCTTTTTTTACTCTCTTCCCTTTTGGGATACATATTTGGTTAGCTCGAGCCTACATTGTTGTTGTCATTCTAATGGGTGAGTATTTGATGCAAAGCAAAGATGAGGAGATTGATTTATAAATTTTACCTTTACTAGAGGGACTGAGTTAGAGATGACCCTTATACCAATAACATTAGATGAGACCATTGTAACTCTAGACAAGTAGCTATCGAAATTAATGAACACTTCACAGGGAGCCCGCTATTACTTTAGGTAAGAACTTAAAATGTAGTTTTCTTTTTCTTTTATTTTCCTTTTACTTAACTAATTTGTTTCTCTTATTTTATTATTAACATAAATTTTGCTTGGACCACCTTTGTGGGTTTTTCAATCTTGTGGGCTGCTCATTTTTGCTTATGCCACCTTTTCGAGTTTTTAACTTAACAAGCATATTATGTTTTTCTTCTCTTTTCTCCTTCATGTTTCTTTGTTTTTTCTCCTTATTGGTTGCCCTAATTGTTGATGTGAGGCTTTACTACCCATAACACCATTCAAACTGCCATTTGTCAAGGCCATTACTATTAGTCTAAATGAGATGAGTCAATGTCTCACATTACTGTCACCGACATCCATTAGAGTTGCCCATGGTGGAATCTATCACATGTTACCCTAAGGACTTATGGAGATTATGTCATTCTTCCTACCTTGACTTTGGACACATTCTATGACCTAACTTGTATACACTGCTAGTTTAGTGCTCCTCAATTTGAGGTACAGTTCCTCCCTTCCTTTATAGATGGTCCCTTATCCCACCACTTCTTGGATAGGTTGAGGCTACATGAACTAGCCTCTACATCTATGACTTCTACATTAGTCAAGACCCTCAGCCTGACTATGATGCAGATTACATGGCATGCTTGCATGATTTTTATGGCTATAAGCATCACATTAACAAATAGTAGATAATGATCTTTCATAAAAAAAAAAAAGAAGATTATTTTATATTTACTTTAAGTTGAAAAACATATATGACTAGTTTACTTTAATTATGCAAATGAACTTCCTTTTGATATTAAGCTTAACACAAATCATTTACATTTTGCCAATTACATGTTAAGTAAGTGCATGACTTCTACTTCTAATGTTAGCACATTAAATCATCCAATTATTTTACTCAATGCCTCTGTTTTACTAATCCTTTGCTCATTTGTCCATATCTTCTCTATTGCTACCCAGTTGTTCCATCAATGGTCCCTTAGTGATTGGTCATCCTCTCTTAACTTTTACTTGCATTTATTTCTATTTTCATGCTCTAACTTTTACCTAAGTCGCCCTTTTAGGCCTTCAACTTAGCGAGCATTTATATATATATAATTTTATTTTCTTATTTATTTATGCCCTAATTTTTTCCTAAGTCACCCTTTCAAGTTTTCAACTTAGCGAGTTATTTTACTTTTCTCATGCCTTACACAAAATACTTCTTCAACTTGTCGATGTTCACTAGCTCGATGAACTTTTTTCCATTCATATCTTTTAATTTTATTGCACTATCTGAGTATATATGTTTTGCCATGTAAAGGCCTTCCTTGTTTGGTCTGAACTTTCCTCAAGGATCCTGAGTCTACGGTCAGACTGCCTTAAGCACCAGGTCACCAACCTTTATTACACTTATCTTGATATTCTTAGTGAAAGTGTAGGCCATCCTAGTCTAATAAAATTGGATGTGATACAAGTCCTTCAATTTTTTCTCGTATAGGAGAGCCAATTGTTCAAATCTACTTTTTGTTCATTGGCATTCAAGAATACCATATTCAATCAATACTCTTAAGGATTTCACTTTAAGCTTAATTTGCAGCACTACCTCCATCCCGTCTACCAGGGAGTACGACGTCATCATAGTCGATGTTCTTGTCATAGTTCGAAAACCCAACATGGAAAATTGTAACTTCTCATACCAGTCTCTATATATTTCGACCATCTTGGTAGGGATATTTTTGACATTCTTATTTATCGCCTCTACTACTCCATTAGCCTGTGGCTTATAAGGTGATGATTTATGGTGAGCCACTCTGTATTTTCCCAACATAACTTTAACCTCTACTTAAAAATTGACATTATTATTTGTAACACGATAGTTTGTCACATCGTAGCAATAAGTAAGGTTTTTCTCAATAAATAGTGCCATTTGTTTTGCCCCCAGCTTACAGAAGGCTTCAGCCTCTACCCACTTCAAAAAATAGTCCACTACTACTATAATATATGTATGCTGCTTTGCAAAGCTGATATGATTTCTCCAATCACATCAATGCTCTATGTTGTAAACGGCTAAAGTGAGATCGAATTTTATAACTCGATTGGTGGCAAATGACTGAAATTAGCATAAGCCTGGCATTCATGATAGTTTCAAACCTTTTGAATATAGTCATATTCCATAGTAGTCCAATAATACCCCAATCTCAGAATCTTCTTCTCAAACACTTTCCCATTCATATTGGGACCATAAATTCCTACATGCATCATTTCTATGACCCTATTAGCATCATATTTTACCACACACCATAAATGCATTATGTTGGGCATTCTTTTATACATTACACCTCCATAGTTATAAATTATAAGGACAATCTTCAAATCACCTCTTTACCTTTCTTCTCGACCATTTTGGGGTATTCACTACACTCTAGGAATCTTTGTATATCAAAATGCTAGGGGTGATTTTCCACTGATACTTGTTTTACCACTTTATCCATATTGAAGCATAATCAATGGCTTTATAGGCTTTGCCTTTAGTCAATCCCAAATAGATACCAGAGTGGCTAAGGCATCAACCATTGCTTTTTCTTCTCTAAATAAATAGTGAAATGTGACTCTCTAAAACTCTACACTAGTCCCTTCACATGCTTCAAATATGGAACCAAATGTTCTTATTTTAGTTTTCAATTATATGTTGCCCGTAAAATGACTACTAACGAATCCCCAAACACCTCAGTCATTCTAACCATTATCCATTTTAAGAGTTTTAGTTAGAATGCATAGGCTTTATACTGAGCCATGTTATTGGTCACCTTGTAGTATAACATATTGGATATAGGGAAAAGTTCTCCTTTTAGTGAAATCAAAATTACCCCTACACCCACTCCTTTCTTGTTTATAGTTTTTTGAAAGTTTTTTTTCCATCCCTGAGGCTCAATCGCCTTTAACCCATTATCTGAAAATTAGGAAAATTCAAATTCAGGTTCCTCAGGAGGCTATTATGCCAAATACTCCAAGACTGCTTATCCTTTAATCACTTTCTTAGCTACATACTTAATGTGAAATTCAGTCAATAAGATTAACCACTTCGCCAACTATCCCATCATGGAAGGGGCTTTGTGTAGATACTTAATCAGATCAAGTTTAGAAACCACTTTCAAAGAATACTACTAAAAGTAGTGTCTCAATTTTGTTATTGCCCAAACCAATGCTAGACAGGTCTTTTCTACTCAATTATATCTCTATTTAGAAGATAACAACATCTTATTAAGGTAATACATTGCATGTTCGTTCCTTGTTTCATCTTCTTATGCTAACATTGCACCAGTAGAGTTGTCTTCTACTATTAAATATAAGGTAAGTAGTTTCTCAGGCCTTGGTGGCTTCATTATTAGCGGGTTAGTAAGATACTCCTTTATCTTCTCGATGGCTTTTCAGCATTGTTCATTCCATGTCACAAGCTTATCCTTCCTTAACACTTTAAAGATCAGTTTATAAATAGGAGTAAGTTTAGCAACAAAGTGGCTAATGTACTGTAAGCGACTTAGGAAACCTTAGACCCCTTTCTCTGTCTTAGGTGTGGGCATTTCTTAAATAGCCTTTATAATATTTGGATCCACCTCAATGCCTATTTCACTGAGCACATATCCTAATAGCTTACCAGAGGTGGCCCCAAACACATACTTCTTCGAATTCAATCTAATGTTGTACTAATAAGCTCTCTTCAAAAACTTTTTCAAAGAGTCAAAATGCCCTTCCTTTGTTTCAACTACACCATCATGTCATATATACACTCCTCTACCTCTTTTCAGATTAAGTAGTGTAATATGACAGTTGTCATTCACTAGTATGTCGCCCTTATGTTCTTCAACCTAAATGACATCACCTTATAACAAAACATCCTCTATTCTATGATAAAAGCCATGTTTACCTTATCCATGATAGCCATGAGAATCTGGTTATACCCAAAAAACCCATCTATAAATGAATAAACCACATAAATTGCGACACTATCAACTAGTACATCTATGTGTGGTAAAGGAAAGTCATCCTTTTGACATGCTTTGTTCAAATCATGTAGTCAACACACATCCTCACTCTCCCATCCCTTTTCGGCACTGGTATTATAATGGCTAGCCATTCGAGGTAATCTACTATCTCTAAGAATTTTGCATTGAATTGTTTCATTACTTCTTCTTTGACCAACAAAGCCCACTTAGGTCTTATCCTTCAAAGCTTTTGCTTTACTAATTTTATGTGCTGGTAGGTCAAAATTCTATGTTTTGCAATTCACTTATCAACCCATGGCATGTCCTCATATGTCTAGGCAAAAACCCCTTGGAATTTTTTGAGCAGTTATTCAAACTTCCTTCACTCTTCTGGTGTAACATCACTGGCAATGAGCAAAATTTTTGAATTTTCTTATGTGCCAATATTAAATGCAGTGGTATGCATAGAATTAATGTTAAATATGTTCATAAAATGATGTATACTATACAAATTACCATCAAGAAACACATCACACAAGTAAACAAACACATCATTCATTGCTTTAAACTTAGAAAGGAATACATCATCATCCTTAAAGAGACTATAAATAAAAACATTATAGTGATAAGAAAGTCAGCTTCATCTGCTTAGCTGATAGGAGTTTCATCTGCCCAAGCCTTTTCTTCTTTTTCACCATTTACCTCACTAGTCAGAATCCTAAGATCAACATTCTGCATGGAGTCTACCTATTTCTCATTCTCTGTACCAACATTAGCCTTGACAACTTCCTCAAAACTCTACTTCATTTGGTTATCCACTAGCTCAATTTTTAAAAAACTCTATCCAAAGTGTTGCACCATATGCCATGTTGGGCTGCAACTTTGCCATAAAGGCTCTGTACTTCTTCGCCATTTATATCCTCTATGGAGTTCATAATCATGCTTTTAATATCCTTCAAATTTATCCTTATATATACAACCTCAATGAACTTGCACGACCCTGTATATTCCCCTTATAGAACCATAAAGGGTGCATTTTGTCTTATCGAGTCATATCCCTTTTTTGAATGCCCAAAAACTTTACTTTAGTATATATTTTTCCCTTTATTCATCAGTGATCCTCTTCTTTTCATTCATTAGCCATATGGACTGAGGACTATACAAAACCATAAACTAATTTGATCCTTGATTGCTTTTTGTCCCTTAATTTGTTTACCTTTCTTCTTTCTCTTCTTCCTCCTGTGCTCCTCTTTTGATGAATCTTGGTAACTTTAATATCCCAATTATTTAACGTCATCTAGATAAAGGCCTTCTCAAGCTCATCTACACCACCGACCAATGACTTTTAATTCTCAATGGCTCTTCACTTGGCTTTTATGGTGACTTCTATTTTTTTGACAAAGAAATCTAGTAGTGGTCCATGTAAGTCCCTTAGCTTTGACTATTTACCACAATACCCTAGTCCTTTCCTCATAGTCTAAGTGGGAATCTCTAAAATTTTTGATATACCATGTAGAATTATTCCCTAAACCTTGTCTTAGTAGGAAGTTCATATTTCATATAATCGCCATCACTTTAAGATCAAACAATTTGTCAGTGATGTCAACAACTTAGAACCCTCAAAGATACAAAATAACTATGCTTAAATCTAATATAATTGCCCCAACCTTTTACATAGACAACACCTCTTGTTTATAAGGAATCTTAACTTTCTTATAAATAGTAGAAGACATATCACCTAATGGCATCATCTTTTTAGAAAAAGCGAAAAAGTGATTGGAATGTCCAAGACTTTAAATTTGATTATTGTCTCCATTATGCCTGTCTTTACTGGGGTCTTGAACACACCCATAGTCAGCCTTCTATTATCGTCATAAGCTAAAATGACACTATCAAAAGCTTATAAATCTTTTTCAGACAATCCAAACTTGTGCAGCAACGTTGAAGGACAAATGTTAATCCCATGCCCATCATCAACCATCATACATGGTGTACGCTTACCCTTTACCTCAACTTAGATGAATAGGTTCATATTGTGATCCCTTCCTTCAAGTGGCACATCCTTATATTAGAAAGTGATTTTACCCTTATGAGTCACCAATGCAACAACATCCTTCAAGTGGCTTTACAAGAAATTATCAGGTTAGATAAAGCCTCAACCATGGCCTTATTATGTTATTGAAAGGTAATAAGCAATTCTCTAGCCTCCTCATCAATTGCTTTGTGATAGGATTTTCATCTTCCTTCTCCATCACAATGTGTTGGAATCTAGCTAACCACCAGTGATCTATATGTTTCTATGAAAAACTCTAAGCACCAAAGTGTCTAATCCCTATGCTTCAATGTATGAAATGTAATTACGATTTGGTGAGTTGCGACTCAATGAATAAAAACAATAATCAAATTCTTATGGCACAACCAATAATCAAATATTATCAGGATACATTACAAGTATAACAATTGATATGCAAGTGCAAATGCAATAGATTGATTTTTATCATGACCTTGCAAGGCTAACACTACTCCTAGGAATTCATGTAATTCAAATGACATTTAATTTTTACCAGCCAACATATAACAAATGAATCATTTGATCAATAACATATGCCAATACAAAATATTGGTCCATTTTCCACATGATTTGCAAGTGTTTGGCAAGCTGATCAAAACATCCTTTTAGTTCCATATGCAAGTGTTGATTCATAATTGTATACTAAGTAATCATTAAGAGCATATAATTCTCACTTTGCTTGTATTCATATGTAAATTGTAACAATTCAATCACATATACATATAATAGAACATAATCACATCATAAAATTATTACACATGCACTTTAGAATCTAATCATGGTTTTTACTCAGCTTTTTATGTGAGCAACCTTTATGGCAGGTTTGGTTCTCTCTCTAGGTCTTCCTCAAAGTGTTAAGATCCTAACATTTGGTACTTACATGGTTAAAAGAATGTCAAAATGGTTATGAATACTTGGTATGCAACTATGGTGTGATCCATGCAAGTGGACCTAGTGTTGGTGCATATTTTCCTTATGTGACAACCAGAGATTGCTACATTTTCACAACAATAACTCTATATATATTGATAAAAATTACTTCATTCTTTTTTTTTTTTCAAATAAACGAAACACATAATGATACAACATACTCAAATTTTAGATTAATATAAGATATATAAAAAATATGATGAATTTTTTAAAATTTCCCTATTTCAATGTCATCTCAGTTTGAGTAGGTCTTACAATCTCAAGTATATATCAAATTGCACAAATCAAATTGCAAAAATAATTCATCATAAGTTACACAACACATAAAGCAACATTTTTCTTGTTTTACTCATTGTCTACTTTAGTTTATAAAGCCACCAAAATAAATGACAAATCTCATTGTGAGCAGGTTTTCAACATAGTGATAGTCAATCATAATGAAGGAGCAATATCTTAACAACCATTCTAGATTTGGCAAAAATATTTTGTCGGCATGTATATAATACATAAATATACAATTTCAAGTTTACCACATCACCAAATTTTGAATCTATAACTATCAAATTCTTAGAAAATAAAATTAAAAGATAGGTAAGGTTTCATCCGGGTACAAGGTCAGTCACAATCAATGAGTCATATCTCTTTCCACACAATAAATTAATCAAAACTGATTTACTGGTATTTATAGGGAATATAGCCTTACAAATTTCAAGTTTTAAACTTTGTCTAAATCAACACATAAAGTCATCAAAATATATGACAATAGAAAGACTGAGGTGATTTCGATTGGTTGTGAACCAACCCTAGTGAAGGAGCAATATCTCCTTACACACACAAAATCAAGCAAAACTATTTCATATGAATTTATATGGGGAATAAATCTACAACTTTCATATTGTTCACTTTCCCTATTTCCTCTTCTAGGGTTATGAACTCATGGGTACAAATTTCTGTTCTAACATAAAACCAACACAATTAGCTCTTGTTCTATTCAATTTCAATTTCCATCCAAGAGTTATACCTCATATACTTCATCATTCTCACTAACCATGCATGATTAACATGTCATGAGGGGTTAATTTCATATAGGAAGAAGATATATACTCCATAATTCTCACTAACCATGCATGATTAACATGTCATGAGGGGTTAATTTCATATGGGAAGAAGATAAATTAACTTCCCTATTGTCCTAGAATAAACAAACCTTATGATTCTTTCCTAGGCAGCTCACCCTTCTCCCTCTCCTTATTCTTATTCTTATTCTTCTTCTTCCTTTCTTCCTTAGTTCTCTCTTTCTTCTACTATCCCTCACATTTAACCTCTCTATTCTGATCCTAAAGAGTGAAAATTTCCACTTGTAAATCTATTGCAACAAGACAAAATCATTATGTTTCACTTTCATTGGTTGGACGTTCACTTTCCTCTTTTAGTCCCTCTTCTTCACTCGTTAAACACCTCTATCCATCTCCTAATCCATAGATTCTCCTTATACTTTTAAATATGCTCTATAACACCATTATTTATGATGCTATAACATGCATACAACATAAGAAAATTTGTAATAAAACTACACAAACATGACATATATGTTTAAGTGTCCCAAATTCAATGTTGCAAGTGTCATCGTCGTGCTTATCCAATGCTTATGTTCATGTGGGACTTTAATTCATTTATGCAATGAATATGTTCATGTGATAATGTCAATGAATGTGGATGGGATTTTACATTTCCTCCCCTCTTAAAAAGAATTTTGTCCTCAAAATTTATACCTGTAAATAAATGTAAATATTATCATTTCATGTTCTCTTTGATATCCCATATAGCCTCTTCTTGTGAGTGGTTTCTCCATAACACCTTAACTAAAGGGATTTCTTGATTTCATAACTGTTTTGTCTTATAACCAATGATTTTCACTGGTTTTTCAATTTAACTTACATCTTATGTAATTGTTATTATTGGATCCCTAAATATCTGTGTAGGATTAGACACATACTTTATTAGCTTACTCACATGGAATACATCATGAATCTCAGCCATCTCAAGTGGTAGTGCTAGTATGCAAGCCAATAAACCAATTCTTTCTAGGATCTCATAGGGTCTTATGTATCGAGGACTCAATTTTCCCTTCTTGCCAAATCGAATTATTCCTTTCCATGGTGAAGTTCGAAAGAACACTTTGTCTCCCACCTCATATTCCATTTCTCTTCTGTGCTGGTTTGCATAGCTTTTTTTCCTCTCTTGTGTTGCTTTAAGTTTCCTTCACCTTTCCTATAGTGTCTTACACTGGTTATGGCCTTTATAAAACACCCATCCCTTCTTTATCCTATTATATAGGACTTCAACATTTTCTTCCATATAATGTTTCATATGGTGTCACCTATATACTGATATGATAATTATTATTATAAGCAAATTCAATCAAGGCAATATATTCATCCCATGCATCTTTGAACTCTATTACACAAGCTCGAAGCATGTCTTCAAGTGTTTGAATTGTTCTTTGTGATTGTCCATCTGTCTGAGGATGAAAAGTTGTACTAAAACTCTGCTTGGTTCCTAAAGCCTATTGCAAACTAGCACAAAATCGAGATGTAAATCATGGATCTCTATCTAATACAATGGATACTGGAGCACCATTTAATCGAACAACTTCATCCACATATTTCTTGGGTAAGTGCTTAAGTGAACAAACCCATCAAATAGGCAAAAAGTGGGTTGACTTAGGTAGTCTATTAATGATCACCCATATAGCATCATTCTTCTTCAAAGTCCTCGGTAACCCATGTACAAAGTCCATGGTTATTCTTTCCCATTTCCATACTGGAATCGTCAATGGTTTCAATTTTCCAGCTGGTGCTTGATGTTCCGTTTTGATCTGCTGACAAGTCAAACATGTTGAAACATAGGTTGTTACATCTTTCTTCATTTTAGGCCACCAAAAATGAGATCGTAATGTATTATACATCTTCGTCATTCTTGGATGTATGGCATATAGAGCATTATGTGCTTCTTTTAGGATTTATTTTTGCAAGTTATCAACATTAGGCACACAAATACGAGAACCCAACATCAAGGCATCATTTTGAATATCAAAATCTCCATATCTCCCATATTTTCCCATTTCAATCATTCTATGTAACTTTGGATCCATGCCTTGTGTTTCTTTAATTCAATCATGCAACATTAGTCTCACTTGAAAAGTAGCAATCAATATTCTTATCTTTTGTATGTTTAATTCCATATTCATAGCTCGTAATTGAACTAAATAAGATAATGGAAATACCTATAAATGAGCTACATCGCTTCTTGATTTGCTGCTCAAAGCATCAGCAACCACATTTGCCTTCCTTGGGTGATACTTAATGGTACAATTATAATCCTTTAGCAGTTCTAACCACCACCTTTGTCTCATGTTTAATTCTTTTTAGATCATCAAATACTTTAACCTCATATGATCTGTAAATATCTAAAAAGTTTCTCCATACAAGTAGTGTCTTTATATTTTCAAAGCAAACATAATGACAATAAGTTATAGGTCATGTACTGGGTAAGATAATTTATAAGGTTTTAGCTATCTAAATGCATATGCAATTACCTTACCATGCTACATTACAACACATCCCAAACCTTGATGAGAGGTATCACTATATACGATAAATCCTCCATTGCCAGTAGGAATGGCTAACACTGGAGTAGATGTCAATCTATCTTTTAATTTATCAAAACTCTCCTGACATGCTTTAGACCACTAAAATGGAACATTTTTTCGAAGTAACTTAGTCAAAAGAGCAACTATAAGTGAAAACCCCTAAATAAATTGATGATAAAACCCAGCTAGTCCTAAGAAACTTCAGACTTCTGCAACCTTCTTTAAGGTTTCCCATTTTAGCATTGCTTCACTTTTGTTTGGATCCACCTTTTTGCCTTTTTAAGAAACTATATGTCCTACAAATACCACATGGTCCATCCAGACTCACACTAGTTTGATTTAGCAAATAGTCATTTTTCTCTCAAAATTTGCAATACAATCCTTTAATGTTGTTCATGCTCCTCTTTTCTCATTGAATACACCTGTATGTTATCAATGAACACAATTACAAACTTGTCTAAGCAAGGCTTGGACACTTTATTAATAAGAGCCATAAATGCAGCTGGTGAATTAGTCAAACCAAATGGCATCACCAACAATTCACAATGCCCATACCTAGTTTGAAAAGTTGTCTTCGGTACATCTGGGTTTGAAATTTTGAGTTGATAATATCCTGATTTTAGGTCAATGTTAGAAAACACCTATGCTCTTTATAACTAGTCAAACAGTTCATTTATTCTTGGTAAAGGATACTTGTTCTTCATAGTAACCCGATTTAATTGCATGTAATCAATACACAACCTCATTGTCCCATATTTCTTTTTAACAAATAATATTAGATCACTGCAAGGTGACACTCGGTCTGATGAATCCCTTTTTAGGTAGTTCATACAATTGGGCTTTAATTCTCTTAACTTAACTAGAGCCATCTTATAAGGTGGAATGGATATCGGTGCAGTTGCTGGGACTAACTCAATTATGAATTCTATCCCTCTATCAGGTGGCAAACTAGGTAAGTCATATAGGAACACATTTGGAAACTTATTCACCATAAAAATATTCTTAAGAAATTCATTTGTTAACCTTGTGTCTACCACATGTGCTAAATAAGCCTTATAACCACTTTTAGTCATGCGAAAAGCCTTGATAGCAGAAATTATACACGCATGTACAATTTGCCTATCCCTTTGAAACATAACCCATGTATGATATGGAGATTCCAGAATAACTTCCTTAGTAAAACAATTCACTATTGCATGATATTTGGACAACCATTCCATACCCAGTATCACATCAAATTCACATAGAGGCAACAATACTAAATCAGCATTTAACTCAACATCAATAATGTATTCATGACATACCTTATCCATAATCATCACATCTCTCAAAGGAGTACTAACATATAGATTAAAACCTAAAGATTGATGTTTACTACATAATTGTGATGCCATGTTCAATGAAATGAATAAATGTGTGGAGCCAAGATCAATTAATGCATCAACTTCAAAATGATGGAGAAAAAAGTTTACCGGTGATTACTTCTGGAGCAGCAACAGATTCTTGCCTAGTCATGGCAAATACTTTGGAGTATGTCGAGGGTCTAGAACTCTGACCTTTTGATCTACTCATAACTTGGCCAATTGTGGTTGTTCTACCTCTGCCTTTGCCCCTGCCAAATGATACTCCAACCCCATTTGCCTTTGAAATTTCAACTGTGGATGCTGATGTAGCTCTGCCACTGCCTCCATTTGACATTATAGATCTTTCAGAAAAATCTCTAAGCCTATGATTAAGAGACCCACAAAAGTAGCACATTCCAGTCAATTTTCTACATTCACCCATATGTTGCTTACCATAATGTACATATGAGGGTCATTGTTGCATAACTTGGCCTTGACCTCTGCCTACATACGATGAAACTCCTAATCCTCTACCTCTATTGTTAGAGTAACCATCCCTAGCAATAGATTGTGATGGCATATAATCTCCACATTTTCCTTTCTTTTTGTTAAAATCACTCACAAACTCAATAGACCCTCTTTTTACTCGTCGCTTTATCTTTTCTTTTTATAATATTTCCACCCTGATTGTAGCAGCTTTTAGCTTGGTATAACTTTTAAGATCTGTAGCTGTGATCTTACTATTGATATCATATCTTAGTCCCTCTTCAAACTTTTGACATTTGTCTTTGTTAGTGGTAAATACATAATGAGATAATGAATTAAATTTTACCTTATACTCAACTATAGTCATCTCCCCCCGCTTTAGGTTTAAAAATTCCATCTTTTATCATCTTTATATACTTCTAGCATGTAAATGTTATTGAAATCACGAAGAAAATCATCCCATGTAGGCACTAAAGGCTGGGCATTACTCCCTAGAATGGTTTCCCACCAATCATATGCATCCCTCTATAATAGTGACACTACATAATCAAACTTGTCTTATCGTGTGCATTTTATCAAATTCCAAACTCTTTGTGTTCTTTTTAGCCATCTCTCTGCCACTGATGGATCTATGGTACTACTAAAGTCAACTACACCCTGTTTTCTTAATTTGTCATACCTTCTCTATTTTTTAATTTTTGGACCTTGCACTGTTGGTTCACTAATTATATGTTGTAGTTAACCATGAGATATGTGTTGTGCATGAGAATATGTAGGAGATATAACTCTATTAGTAGGTTGATCTCTCAATGGTTGGCATGATGCTTATATGGAATGCAAATCAGCTAACTCCTCTCTCCTTGGTCAACCATGGGTACTACCATGACTGCCCTCTGCTAATGCCCTATAGACATATAAGACTATGTTATATGTAACATCCCTAGTCACATTCATTAGCATTATCACATGAGCATATGCATTAGATAAATAATCATTTAGAAGTACCATTGCATTTAGGGACATTGGAACATATATGTAGTGTTTGTATAGTTGTATGGCAAATTGTT
>CATIWR010014449.1:0-46765 GCA_949677035.1 Omphalea diandra | reverse complement strand
TAGAGATTATTGCTAGCTCCTCTTCTTCGTTGTCACTTTCTTTATCACTTGAGGTCATCTCTACCTCCTTCTCTTTTGTTGAAGCTTTAAGAGCCATGGTTTTTCTCTTTTTTTTTTTTTTATGGTTTGTCTCCTTGGCCTCTTAGCTTCTTCATTTGTTCATCTTTTTGTAAGGCTAACTCATGAGTTAAGAGTTTTCCTATCAACACATCAATTAGAACCTTTCCAATCTCTAGATTGGACTCTTGTATGTTGCAAACTCTAGCACCAAATTTATCTAGAGGAAGAGTTTTAAGGATTTTTATGTTTACCTCATAGATAGTGAGAGCTCTTCATAATTTTTTCATGTTGGTGACAATGGACAAGAGCCTATTTGTCATTTCTGGGATGCTCTCATTGTCCTTCATCATGAAGAGTTCCCATTCGGTGACATACATCTCCAAATGACTTGATTTGACTAGAGTTGTGCCTTCATGATAGTTCTCTAAAGTCTTCCAAATGGCATGTGCTATTTGACAATGTTGGACTCTTCCAATCTCTTCTCTAGAGAGTGAGCTTAAAAGAATGGCCATTGCTCTTTTGTTATTGCGATTTGATCTTCAGTTAGCTTCGACCCATTCTTCCTTTGGGATTAATTCTTTATTACCATCCACAACTCTGGTGGGTGACTTCTATTCCTTGATGATCACATCCCAAAGGTCTACCACATCTATGTCAAGATAGATCTCCATCCTATACTTTCAATGAGTATAGTCTGTTCCATCAAAGTGTGGCTTGAGTTGTGAGTGGATTCTCTCTTGTGCCATGATCTTTGTTCACCCAATGAAGGTTTGATTGTAAAGCTTGGCTCTGATACCACTTGTTAGCCCTAGGCACTAAGAAGGGGAGGGTTGAATTGGTGTATAACAATTAAAAAAGGAAAGAGAGAATAGAAATGAATAGAGATGAAACACAAGATTTATAGTGGTTTGGGTATAAACGACCCTACGTCCACTCCCCAATTCTTAGAAATTGGTTGTTCCACTATCTTTCAAAGGTGTTTTCAAGCTTACATCAAACTTTTACACTTATGTTTTGAAGGCTCACACAATAACCTATACTCTTGTGTTTTGAGGCTCACACAACAACCTTTAGACTTTTGTTTTAATAGGCTTACACAATAACCTTTCTTAGTGTTTTGACAGGCTCACATTATAAGCTATTATAATTAGTGTTTATACTCACACCCAATAATGACTTAAAGAATAAAAAAGATTGAATAGCAAAATTGCAAGAGTTTGGGTACAAAGTTATCAATTCTCTTGCATTTCATCTATTTGGTGAGATATTTATAGCCTCTACCCACCAAAGAGACATTGCAATAAAATTGGTACAAAATCATCAAAGTATGCTAGACAGATTTTCGCATTAAATGCTTGACAGTCTTAATTCGCGGTCGCTACTACTCGTTAGCGATCGCGAATTCCAAGTTTTATATAGAAAACCTTGTTTGTGTCTAATGGCTAGTCCACATGGCAACTTCTCATTAGTTCACCAGGAAAATATAGTCGTTGCCTTTCACCTGATCTCAAAAGTAGCGGTTGCGATTTCTCTTGTACAGGTCGCAACTCTGGATGCTAATTCATCTGCCAAAAGTGTTCATCTTCTTTTTTTGGGTTCGTAGTCACTACCAACAAGTTCCCATCGTAATTTTTGACTTTGAATGGTTACCTGGGACACTTGTCAAGTTGTGGTGTGGACTTGATTCCCTCTTGAGTTTCTTCAAAATTCGCGGTCGCGATTGAGGCATGACTTACACTTCAAATTCGTCTGTGACTTTGACTTTCCTTTCTTTGAATTAGTCGTGACAGAGAAGTGGCCCACAAATTCATTTGTCCATTTTGTCAACCTGCCTTGGTCTAGTTTGCGGTCACGATTTATCAAGTTGCGATTGCGAATTACAAGGCACTAGCTTGCTTTGGAGATTTTTTAACTTCATCCAACTTCTAATGTAAAGATTAACTAAAAACTGCAAAACAACACTTATTTTGAAATATTAGAATTGATCAATCCCCTTTGTCAAGAACAAAATAGGTCCAAGACTTAGGATTAACCACCCTAGTCCAATAAAGGCTATACAGCCTAAGGGCCACTATATAAGCCCCTCTGAGGCTGACTCATCTCATTTGTGCTATTCCTTCTCTCTCTCTTTAGACTTCCTCTCTTTACACTTTAGACTTAGCTCCTTGGCTACCTTAGCTTTTCCTGATGATTACCATGGCTGAGTTTCATGATGACGAGATGTTCGATGTTCAAGAGGAGCTCCTCGATGAGGACCTCCCGACTTGAGATGTCTTAAAGTAGCTGCGATCCCAATAGGAATTTGAGCAGGTGAGCCCACTAAAAAATGCAACTGCAAAGATGATTCTGCTCTCCTACCCTTTAGCTGACAATATACAGATGGTTTATAATTTGTACCATCATCTTGCAGGAGCCACCTCAGTAATGGTAAGTGTCCTTTTTTTTTTTCTTATTAATTTTATTTTGTATTTTATGTACACTTTGTCACTGTAAGCTTTAGGTGCTATCTTTGAATTTACTTTTTGCCTACAAACATTAGATTAGCTGATAAAATATTTAGAAATAATATTTAGGACACTAATGCTTTATTTTAATGAAATTTATTTCCCATCTGTGAGCCCAGTTATCACCTCAATTTGCATGCCTTAGACTTTTTTCTATGACATGCATAAGAAAATAATTGAAATTAATGCACAAAAGATTTCTAACCAAATAAGGTACATACCTGAGTGAATAATTCATCTTCTCTATGAATCTGTCCTTGTGGTGTTTTGTCTTCGATTTTTTTAAATCTTAGATTAGGATCTATTATCTTCTTAACAACACATACGTATATATTTAGTATCTCTTTCTTTGTACATTGCACCCCCGAGTCATAGCATGCATATAGGGGACTAGGATATGGACCTTTTTGTTGCTACTTCTTGACGAGACACTGAGGATTGATTTATTGATAGTGCATGTAATGATGGAGTGATGGATGGACATGACCCATACTTTCCACCTACCCTTGATTAATGAGATTATGATCACCCCTAGAGACTTTGCCTCTTTGATCGGGTTGAGATTCACAGACATTCCTTTACCCACTGACTCAGGCATACACTATCAAGTTCTCCAGTGAGATTATCTGTGGAGGGTTCTTTCCTATGTCTCCCTTATTGAAGGGAAGTAGGACTATGACAAGGTCAAACATTCAGACTAGCGCACCCATTAATACTGATGATAGTCTCGATGAGGTGGTCAATTAACATATGCATTGCTACTTGTTATACGCTTTATCTGGGTCCATGTTCTCGAATGCTTCTAGGGTAGCGGAGCTGTGCCTTATGCCCGTGCTGGAGGACTTAAGCCTGTTGCACCACTTTGATTAGGGGGTCTACATTATTAGCATACCTCTACCATTATCTTAATCGATGCTCTCGAGGTCAGGGCTATATGTACAGTGCCTGGAGAATCCTTATCATGAGTATTACTTATCTCCCTTGTTCATTATTCTTTAACCTTTTTTCATCATTTTGAGGCTCACATCATTATTTATAAACAGGCATGGGTTGTTGAGCTGGGCCTATTATAAGGTATCTTGAGGATAATGTGGAGGGCAACCAACTTCGGTTTGCACAGTGAAGTGTGGTGAGCTATGAGGATTCACCCATAGCTACCAAACATTTTTACCTTAGCTCCATCACCCTGGACTAGGTATTTTTCCTGCATTAATACAATTACATTATTCACAATTATCCATTGTATTTTTTGGCATTATGCTTAAAATGGGTTTGTGTCTTTATTGCAGCTGTGGTTCGATTAGAGAGGTCCTATGGCGGTGTGGCTGCTAGAGGTGTTAGAGGCCAAGGTCATCTCTTACGATCTGTGTTTGATGGTGGGGCCCTTCATTAGGAAGTGGTACTTAGGTGAACACATCTTTTATTGGTGTGAGGGTCTTGATGAGTGGCCCATCCCACAACATCTACCTACTAACTTATTTTAGGTGAATGATCTAATGGGTGTGGACATACTAAGAAAGTAGTTATCTTCTGTGGGCTTTATATGTCTTGGATGATAGGTGCATTCATAGGGAGTCTCCCTTTGTCTAATGTGGGCATCTGTACATTTTCTTGTAATGCTCTCGATGAGGGGACCGCCCTATAGCACACGAGTTGAGGCATCATGTATCAAGTGACTCAGAGGCTTAATACTCTTACTTCTGCATCTGGTTCTAGTTTTGCTATTGCTTGGGATCATAAATGGGCCTGCGAATCTGCTTCAGGAGGTATGAAGCCTGTTCTGGTTGATAACTTGGCTTCTATATTGGACAACATGGTGGAGTCCTGTATGGCTTCATTAACAGGGATGATGATGTCATTACACCCAATCTATCTATACTTTTAAGCCAGTTCATGTAAGTTCTTTGTTCCTTTGCATTTATTGTGCCTTAATTATATTATCAATTGCATTTCTGATGGCATTTCTTTTTCCTTTCTTGTAGATTCCTTGCATCCAAGTAGTGGCCATAGTGGACCTGATCATTACATTAAAGTGGGTCATGACACAACGTATGCGCTTTATACAAGTTAGTGAAACATAGATAAAACAATGCGTGTAAGCATGTTCATGGTTCATGTCTTATGTACTTTATGTCCTAAACATCTTAACCCTCATGCTTATTGTAAGAGACGATTCAATGTCAGAACCATGAGATCAGAGTGAGGGATCAACATGTTACAGAGCAAAGGTAGAGATGGAGCACCTAGCCCAAAGGGCTAAAGATTACAAATATATGGATACAGATGGTGAGACTGAGGATTCTAAGGCGATGCCAAATAGAAGTAGAGGCAACTAAGCTCTAGAGATCCCCACCCTCTTAGTTGTTTAGGATATTTTCCTTTTTTCTTTTCCTTCTTTTTAGTATAATAGGTTTGTTATATATTTGTTCAACTATACAATTTATTTATGTGATTTGGAAGCCTCACTTTTAGATATTTGCATATACATAGACTGAGGTGACATCATCTCCATTTTTATTGAACTTTGATATTTTGTTTATTAACACAAAAATCTATTTCTTTTTCCTTGATTGTGTATCAAACATTATATATATATATATATATATATATATATATGCTTTAAAGAACATAGTCTTTTCTACCTCGAAAACTAAAGGGAAAGCTATTCAATCAATTTCCATGGAAGAGGGTTATACAACTTAGCTGGAGGGCTATACAACCTTGTCATAGAGGGCTGTACAACCCAACTTAAGGGCTATACAACCCATGGCTCTGTCTTCTTATCATAAAAGCTCATTTTGAACCCTCTTTCTTTATTTACTTCCTTCAACTCCTTAAATATGGCAAAAAGCTTTATGAGGTATCTTCCACTACAAGTTTGGTATGTTCTACCATGGACGGATCTTTCTATTCACCGTTACCTCTCTGAAATTTGTCTTGACTTTCATTTTTTGTATGTGGCTTGCGACTTACGGGATTGCACTACCCATACCTTCCACTTTTAGGATACAAAAATTTTCCCTCTACTAGAGAAATTTGGTGCTATTCTTAACTGTCACGTCATAACTGTAGATCATATCGCACTTCCTTAACTGGATGACCCATATGTTAGAAAGGTGGTAGAGTTGTTTTAACTTATATTACGAGGAGATAACCAGGTACACATTAGTTGAGGAGAAAATTCTCATGACCCCTTTCATCACTCTTTTCCCTTCTAGGGGCCATGCTAAAACAACTTATAATCGCATTGCAGTAGCTATTTTGATAGGTGAGTTTCTACTAATGAGGGATGATGGCGAGATCAATCTATAAATTTTACCACTTCTGAAGGGAGCAGAGTTAGGGAGGACCTTTATGCCAACAATTCTATGGGAGGCCATTATAGGACTAGATAAAGTGGCTTTGAAGGTCAATGACTCCTTTTTGAGAAGTCCACTATTACTTCAGGTATAATTTCTTCTTGCAACCATTTCCTTCTTTTTCTTTTTTCTTTTTTTTTTGTCATTGCCCTACCTTTTACCTGGATTGTCCATATGGTTTTTCAATCCAGCAAGTTGCTCAATTTTGCTTAGGCCGCCCTTTCAGGTTTTTAACTTAACGAGCATCTTATTTTCATTTCTCATTATTTTTTTTTCTTTTTTCTTATTTTTTTTTCTTTTTTAGATTTTGTTGTAAGAGTGGTTGGGACTATTCCACCATGGATGCCAAGCTTTACTACTCGTAGCACCACTTAAACCATTGTCTGATTAGACTATTACTAGAACTAAGTGGCCGTAGTGGATGATTCACATCACTGTCACTAATATCAATTGGAGTTGTCCCTGGTGGAGCCCGTGTCGTGTCACTCAAAGGACTTACGGGATTGGGTCATCCTTCTTGCTTTAGCTTCAGACACATTTTACGACCCTGTTTGTATGTGTCATCAGTTTTATGTTCCTCAGTTTGAGGTACAGTTCCTCCCTTCATTTGTCGAGGGCTTTTTGACCCAATTCTTCTTAGACATGGTAGAGACCACTTGGACTAATCACTACATTCACAACTTCGACATTGGTTGAATCTTCAGCCTAATCATGATGCAGATTACATGGCATGGCCGTGCAACATTTAGAGCTTCACATATCACATTAACAAATAGTAGACAATGATCTTTCATAGAAAAAGAATTTTTTATATTTACTTCTAATTTACAAGCATTTATGACTAATTCACTTTAATTAGCAAATGAACTTCCATTTGATATTGTCTTTGGCACGAACCATTTATATTTTACACATTAAACAATGATTAAATGCATGACTTTTGCTTTTAACATTGGCATACTAGATCATCTAATTATCTTGCTCAGTGCCTTTATCTTGTTGACAGTGCCTTTATCTTGTTGACTCTTTGCTCCTATATTCCTGTATCTTTTGTCATTTCTCAATTATCCTATCAAGGTCCCCCCTTGTGGTCAGTCACACTTTCTCAACTTTTACTTGCATTTACTTTACTCATTTTTTTTATGCTCTTAACTTTTACCTAATTCACCCTTTCGGGTTTTTGACTATTTTTTTTGTCCTTTCTTTTTCATTATTTGTTTATGCCATAATTTTTGCCTAAGTTGCCCCCTCGAGTTTTTGACTTAACTAGCTATTTTCACTTTTCTCACACTTCACATAAAATACTTCTTTAACTAGTCTAGATTTACTGGCTCGGTGAATTCATTCTTATCCATATCTCTTAATTTCACCACTCTACTTGAGAGATTTATTTGATCATGTAGGGGCCTTCCCAATTTGGTCTGAATTGAGGATCTTGATTTTATGGTCAGACTACCTTTAGTACCAGATCACCAATCCTTATCTTCCTCAATTTAACCATCTTATTAAATGTACATGCCATTCTGGCTTGATATAACTAGATGTGATACAAGGCCTTCAATCTCTTCTCATCCAATAAATTCAAACTGTTCAAACCTATTTCCTACCTAATGGTACTCAGAGATGTCAGGCTCTACTAGTACTCATAAGGACTTTGCTTCTAATTCAATTGGTAGCATTGCCCCCATCCCATAAATAAGAGAGTATGGTGTTTTCTTAGCTGATACTCTTGTTGTAGTTTGATAGCCACATAAGGCAAAATGTAATTTCTCAAATCACTCTTTATATGTCTCAATCATTTTGGCAAGGATGTTTTTAATATTCTTATTTGCTACTTTCGCTCTTCGTTAGCTTACAGTTTATAAGGTGATAACTTGTGGTGGGCCACCCTATATTGTCTCAACCTGTCTGTAACAATATGGTGTGACACACCATAATGTCTAACGAGGATCTTGACATCTTTTTAATGAATCATGCCACCTGCTTTGCCCTTAGCTTAATGATGGCTTTTGCCACTACCCATTTTGAGAAGTAATCCACTGCTACAACAATGTACTTATGCCCTCTTCTAGAGACGGGTATGATTTTCTTGATTACATCAATGCCCAATGCTATAAATAGCTAAAGGAAGGTTAAATTCTGAAACTTAGTCGGTGGCATATGACTAAGACTCCCATGAATCTGACATTCATGACAACTCTGAACTTTCTGAATACATTTATGTTCTATAGTAGTCTAGTAATATCCCAATCTTAAAATTTTCTTTGCCAATGCCTTACCATTCATGTGGGGACAACATACCCCTGTGTGTACCTTCTTCATGACCTTACAAGCCTCTTCCTTAGTCAAGCATCACAAATGCATCCTTTCATGCATTCTCGTATACATTACCCTATCGTATACCATAAACTATAAAGATAGCCTCCGGATCATATCCTTATCCTTTTTCTCAACACTTTTCGGGTATTTACCATCTTCTAAGTACCTTTGTATATCAAAATACTAGGCAATTTTCCACTGACACCTGTATCACATCTGTACCCCTGTAACATGGTGTCCCAAGTAGAAGTATGATAAGTGGTTTCATGGGTATTAACCTAGGTCCTACCCAAATAGAGACCAAAGTTGCCAAGACATCAACCATTTCATTTTCTTCTCTTGGTAGATGATGAAAGCAACCCTATCGTACACCATAAACTATAAAGATAGCCTCTGAATCATATCCTTATCCTTTTTCTCAACACTTTTTGGGTATTTACCATCTTTTAAGTACCTTTGTATATCGAAATACTAGGCAATTTTCCACTGATACCTGTATCACACCTGCACCCCTGTAACATGGTGTCCCAAGTAGAATTATGATAAGTGGTTTCATGGGTATTAACCTAGGTCCTACCCAAATGGAGACCAAAGTTGCCAAGACATCAACCATTTCATTTTCTTCTCTTGGTAGATGATGAAAGCAAATTTTTAGGGCTACACTTGAATGAGTGAAATCTTGCTTGTGACTCTTACCTATTATCGATAAATGAGGGATCGAGAGGATGAGGGTTTTCACCTTAGTGATAACCCTAAGACATGGCATGTGTTGGATCAATGAGGGATCCTTTAGGCCTTGCGTGAGTTTTAAGAATAATTCATCCAATCGGTGGTCATCGGGGGACCATACACAAGATAATACATTGGTACTATCCATTAGGTAATATGGAGTCACCACCTAACTTTGGTTAGGACAAGAATTCGAGGAAGGCAAAATTTGAACATAATCTAAGTCAATTAGAAGACCTATTTCATCTTCACCTCATCAAATATTAGGTTTGAAAATTGGGTATGGTTTAAGGAAAAGGTTAGGCACCCTCAAACCATCCAGATATTGGGATTTAGCCTTTGGGCTTCTTTGGTTTACTCTTAATGTCTTTAACTGAGTTATCAATTAGTCTAATTACTGCTTCTAAACATATATCTAAGCGCAATCCATTTCGACAAGCCAAGTTATCAAACTAAGGGAAGGGGGTAATGTATTAATGGTATGAGATAAATATGCATCATCCATTCACACATAACATTCTTAAAAGGTGATAGGGATCATACATTTATGGTATAAGGTAAACATACATCATCCATTCACACATAATCCTCTATAATAGGGAAGGGGTCATGATCATAGTATGGGACATACATTTACCATTCATTCACACATATAATCATCCATAGTGGGACATGGGTAAGGCTAAGTCCATGGTCTAATCCTAAGCACTCATACCCATACCAAAAAAAAAAAAAAAAGAATCAAGTTAGTAATGGATAAAAACAAATAAGTAAAAAAAAAAAAAAAAAACTCGAAGCCAAAAGAGAGAGGTAAATGAAGACTATAATGATGACCAATCCAAATCTCCATAGTCAAGGTGCCTAGCATGTGTCTATGTCTATAATAGTCACATTCATGGTCAAGATGCCTAACATGTATCTATGTTTATAATAGTCATATTCTGTCATTATAAAACAATAATACAACCTATAACTTATATGAATTAATGTATGAATCATGAATAAAAGAGAGGATATTGACATACACAAGGCCAAGCATTTAGAGGGTGTTAGGTAGCCTAAGGCAAATATTCACTCAAGTGAGGTCCTAGGGTCATTGAACCTTCACTAACCTTACTCATAAGGAGCTAAAACATCTAGGGAAAAACCTAACATGGGGTAGTTATAATGCCCATAATAATTTAAGGGATCAAAGTATTAGAAAAATGCTATTGACATGACTATTCATGAACTCTAACTTAAAGAGGGGTATCAAGGTCAAGGGAAACTTGAGTTTCTCTCTTGATCATTACCCCAAGGTATCAAAAGCAGAACCAACAAATAAAACTTAGAACTCAAAGGAAATAAAAAACACATAACATTCAATCAAGGCATCAAAGAACTAGAAAATACTATTCACATGACTATTTGTGAACTCTAACACAAAGAGGGATATCAAGGTCAAGGGAAACTTGAGTTCCTCTCTTGATCATTACCCCAAGGTGTTAAAAGCAAAACCAAAAAGACATAACTTATAACTCAAAAGAAACAAAAAACACAAAACATCCAATTAAGGCATTAAAGAACTAAAAAAATACTGTTCATACGATTATTATGCATTCTAACACAAAAAAGGATTACCCAAGTTAGAGGGAACTTAGGTTCCTCTCTTTGTTATCACCTCAAAATGTCAAAATAGAAGCAAAAACTTAACTTAAAGTTCAAAGGAACTAGAAAAATACATAAGCATTTTAAGTTAGAAAATAAAGAAAACCATTTTAAAAGCTAATTAAAACTCCATTTTGAAGTGAATAGGTGTCCTAGGCCATAAAGTCTCATCCTATTCAATTATTAGAGAGCATCCCAACCCTTTTGCCCTAAAAAAAATCATGAAATCTGAATGGAAGAATATGAACATTTTCTATTAGATTGCATGAAACCTGGGCTGTACAATCATGGATATGGGTTATACAGCTCAGAAAGAGGGCTATATAGCTAACTAACAAAGCTGTATGACCCTCATTTTTTGGGTTTCAAATCAAAAAAAGAGTGGGAAAGGGGAAAGAAGAAAAAGAGAAATGAGAGTCTTTAGGATGTTCCAACAGTGTCTTTGCCCTCAAAAACTCATGTTTAACTTAATATCCTCCAATATTGCTTAAGCAATGCACAAACATAAAGGGAAAAAGGTCTAGTGCTACCTTAGAGAGGGTTAGATAGGGTTAGTTTAAGTTTTTTTTTTTTTTTTTAATGTTAGGGGGTGTTTGGGCGATGATTTCTAAAGAGTAACCTTAGGGTTAGGGTTTCTAAGTTTCTCCCCTCTCTTCAAAATGGGAGGGGGTATTTATAATGTTAGATAGGTGTACAATGTCGAAAATGATTCTGGTTGTGCCATAGATGCATCCAATCATAGAACAAGAGAGCTATATTGGAATTAGGGTTTGTATATGAGTTGTACAACCATGAATGGGCTATACATCCCTATGTTAGGGATATACAACCTTAAGGTTTAATGGAGGGACCACTTCTATAAAGTTCCATGAGTTAGGATTTAAGCAAGGCTATAAAACCTTGAATTAAGGGCTATACAACCATAATATGTAGGATGTGCAACCAATTAAGCTTAGCTAATAGTCTCTTGACTAGGCTTGGGCTTGAACTTCTCCAAGGTTTCTTAGGCTTTTCATCCTTTACTTTGAGCTATTCTCCTTTGGATTCTGCATATTTGGTTCAGTAATTTTCATCATTGGGCTTTATATCTAGAGGTCCAAAATTTGATACATATAGTTTGCCCTCAGTTTTATGCGGTTTGGAAAATAGCATTTGAGAAATGGCGGTTTGAACAAGTCACGATAAAACAAAGTATAAAATGTAAACATTACTAAGGATACCTAAGGAAACAATTTCCTTAGCAGCTCGTTGAGTAAGTGCTAAGGTTCTTGGTAGCCTTTTAACAAGTGCCAAGCTTTATGGTAGCCCTCTAGCTAGTACTAAGGTTAAACATTCTTCTTCTAGTAGTCCCCGAGCAAGTACTAGAATTCACTTATTAGTAACCCTCGAGGAGATACTAAGCTTCTTGACAACCCTCTAGCAAGTTCCAAGGTCGATCATCTTTTTCCAGCAGCCCTCAAGTAAGTATTGGGGTTTCTTCTTAGTAGTCCTCAAGTAGATACTATGCTTCTTGGCAGTCCTTTGACAAGTACCAAGGTTGATCATCTTCTTATAGCATTTTTTGAGTAAGTACTAAGATTTCTTCTTAGTAGTCCTTGAGTAATTACTAAGCTTCGTGGCAGCCCTCTAGCAAGTACCAAGGCATTTTATTTTGAATAGATGGCTTCTTATGAACAAGGTTGCTTTTGCATTTTTTGACCTAAGCTGTGGTCTTCTTGACTGATGATTCTTGACTTAGGGGTGCCCTATGGATAGTTCTTGTATCATCTAAGCCTTTTTGTCATTTGTGAGGATGAATTCGTGCCTTTACGACCCTTCTAACTACCTTAGGGTTCTATTCTTATATGAAGGTAATGGGCCTAGGGCCTAGATGTTATGGAAAGTGCTTCTTTTGATCTTGCTATCTTGCAGAGAAAGTTATTTTTTAAGTTTCATTATTTTGATGAGAGGAGTCCTTAAAAGTATTTTTAGGGCCTCAGAGGGCATCTGTTTGTCATTGAAAGCCATTGTGATGGCCGATCTGAATCAATCAACTCAGATTATTCCCTAGCATTCTGAAAGTAATGAGAGCATTTTAGTAATTTGGCACTTTAGTCCCTTTTAGGAGAATTTTTGGCAAATTGGCAACTATAGGCTTCATTAGGGAATCTGGGGGTATATTGGCAATTTGGTCATAATTAGGCTTGAATAGTGGCTAAGGGTATTTTGGTAATTTTCTCATAATTGTGCTTGGAGAGAAGGTTGAATTAGGCATAATAGGCTAGGGGCTGGGCCTATTAGGCTTGGGGAATGGTCAGGCCTCTTCAGCCTGACAAGACTATATAGCCCTGCTTTGGCTGTATAGCTCGAGGCCACTATAAAAGGGCTTAGAGAGCCTATCGTCCTCATTTGTGTAATTTCTCTTTTCTCTCTTCATTTTTTTTTCTCTCTAGGCTTCAGACGTAGCTCTTAGGGAACCTCAACTCTTTCCGACGACTGACATGGCTAAATTTCGTGACGACAAGATGTTCGATGCTGTGGTGGAGTTTGCCGATGAGGACCTCCCGACCCTCTATGCCCTTGAGCAATTGCGATCCTAGAGGGCATTTGATCAGGTGAGCCCACTAAGGAATGCGACTACGAATATGATTCCACCGGGCTATCCTCCGCCTGACAACATATCGACGGTCTATAATTTGTAACGTTACCTTGTAGGAATTGGCTAAGTATGCTTTTTCTCCCTTTTTCGATTTTATTTTTATTTTTGTATGCTTTAACACTATAGGCTTTAGGCACTGCCCCTAAATTTACTTCTTAACTGCGAACATTAGGTTAGCTCATAAAATATTAAGAAATAATTTCTAAGACATGCACCCCTTATTTTTATTGAGATTTATTTTTTCTTCTACTGGCACAATTGATGGTCTTGATTTATATGACTTAGGTTTTGTCCTTTGAATTGCACAAGGAAATAATTAAAATTAATTTATGAAATGATTCTCGAATAATTAGGGTACATACCTGAGCAAATAATTCATTATTTTGGTGAATTTGTCTGTCTTGTGGAGTTTTGTTCCCATTTTTTTTCCACTTCCCTCTTGCCTTCAAACTATGACAATCGTGTAAATATTTTATTATTCTTTTTCTTTTCCTCTCCGTAGGGGATTGTCTCCTTTTAGAAAGGAGGAGGCTCTAGTGGCTCTACTGGGGTGTGGCGCCGCAAGTTGCACTCCTAAGTCATAGCCTATCTAGGCAGGACTGAGATTTGGACATTCTTACGAATGTTACCCGACGAGACACCGAGGATCGACTTATCGATTATGCATCCCTTGGCATAGTGACAATTGGACACCACCCACATTTTCCACCTACCCCTGGTTGGCAAGCTTACGATCATTCCTAGGGACTTCACCTTCTTGATTGGGTTACAGTTTGCAGGTATTCCACTACTTATTGACTCCGACATTTACGACCTACTTTAGATGCATTATTGAAGGAGGGTCCTGGGCTGTATTCCCCAACTGAAGAGGAGTAGGACCATGATGAGGATGAGCTTTCATACTAGTGCACCTATTATTACTGATGATAGCTCTACTGATGTGGTGGATTAGCATGCTTGTTGCCACCTATTATATGCCTTGTCAGGATTTGTGATCTTGAATGATTCTAGGGTAGTGAAATTGTACTTAGTACCTGTGCTAGACAATTTGGATTTGTTACACCATTTCGATTGGGGGTCTGCAACATTGGCATATCTCCATCGCTACCTTGACTGGTGCTCTCGGGGTCAGGGGTACATGTATGGCACATGACGAGTTCTCATCATATGTTTTGCTTACTTTGTCAATTTCTTTATTCCTTAATTCTACCTCATCATTTTGAAGCCTATGTTATTTCTTGGTGAAAGGTGTGGGCTATTGAGTTGGGCCTGCTGCAGGGGTTGGATCCCACAGACTATATGGAGGGTAGTTACCTTCATTTTGCATGGTGGAGTGTAATGAGCTATAAGGACTCTCCTATGGATACTATGTAATGATCATTTTCATTACAAAACTCATAGCATTCATGTCCAAAATACATATGCATAAAGGTTTTATTCATTATACATACACAATCAAACATGTATTTAATGTACATATATGTTAACTAATTTCAAGGCTAGTGACTATAAAATGG
This sequence comes from Omphalea diandra, assembly GCA_949677035.1. Classification (NCBI taxonomy): domain Eukaryota; kingdom Viridiplantae; phylum Streptophyta; class Magnoliopsida; order Malpighiales; family Euphorbiaceae; genus Omphalea; species Omphalea diandra. Next base: position 31,992 of record CATIWR010014449.1, on the reverse strand, counting down.
TTCCTATTTAACTAATTTCAAGGCTAGTGACTATAAACTAGTTCCTATCTAGATCTATGTACATGACACAAGGATAAAGAGAGTTGGAATTCAGCCGACAACCTGTGGTCCATATGTCTCGATGCAAAACTCTAAGCATCAAAATGTCCAAAATCTTTAGCTTCAACATCTGAAAAAAATTTACGATTTGGTGAGTCGCAACTCAATGAATAAAAACAATAGTTAGATTCTTATGAAACAAGCAACATAAGAATATCATCATAATACATTACAAGTATAATAATTGACTATGCAAGTGCAAGTGCAACAAATTTATTTTTGCATCGTGACCTTTCAAGGCAAATACTGCTCTTGGGAATTCATGTGATTCAAGTGGCATTTGATTTTGTTGGCTAGCATATAACAAGTGAACCATTTGATCCATAACATGTGCCAATGGGACATATTAGTCCATCTTCCATATGATTTGCAAGTGTTTGACAAGCCGGTCACAACATCCTTTTAGTTCCATATGCAAGTGTTCATAACAATGGTATACCAAGTAATCATTGAGACCATATAATTCTCACTTGACTTGTATTCATATGTAATAGGTAACAATTCAATCACATATACATGTAATAGGACATAATCACATCATAAAATTATCACACATATACACATTAAAATCTAATTATCGTTTTTACTCATCTTTTGATGTAACCAACCTTTATGGTAGGTTTGGTTCTCTCTCTATGGCTTTCTCAAAGTGTTGAGATCCTAACATTTGATACATACATGGTTATAAATATTCCAAAATGTTTATGAGTACTTGGTATGCAACTATGGCATGATCCATGCAAGTAGACCTAGTGTTTATGCATGTTTTTCCTTATATGGCAACCTGAGCTTGCTACACTCTCACGATAATAATTATAGATATACTTATCCAAATGACTTTATTCTTTTTTTTAAATAAACTAGACACATAATGATACAACATATTCAAATTTCAGGACAATATAAGACACACAAAAAATGGGATGAATTTTTTAATTTTGCTCTATTTCAACATCATCTCATTCTGAGTAGGTCTTACATTCTTGGGTATATCTCAAATTGTACAAATCAAATTGCAAAACTGATTTACCAAAAGTTACACAACACATAAAGAACATTTTTCATGTTTTACTCATTATCTAATTCAGTTTATAAAATCACCAAAAAAAATGACCAATCTCAGTGTGAGCACATTTTCAATATGGTGATAATCAGTCATAATGAAGGGGCAATATCTCAAAAACCATACAAAATTTGGCAATAATATTTTATAGTGATGTATATAATATATAAATATAAAAATTTCAAGTTTAACACATCACCAAATTCCTAATCTATAGCTATCAAATTTTTGGCAAACAGAATAAAAAGGCAAGTGAGGTTTCATCCAGGTATAGGGCCAGTCACAATCAATGACCCATATCTCTATCCACATAATAAATAAATCCAAAATGCTTTACAGGTTTTTAGAGGAGATATAACCCTACAAATTTCATGTTTTACACTTTGTCAAAATCAGAACATAAGGCCATCAAAATATAAGAAAACAGAAAGACTGAGGTCATTTTAGTTGGTTGTGAACTAGCCCTAATGAAGGAGCCATAACTCCTCACACACACCAAATCAAGCAAAACTGATTCATATGCATTTAGATGAGGGATAAATCTACAACTTTTATATTTTTCACTTTCTCTAATTCCTCTTCTAGGGTTATGAAATTATGGGTGCAAAATTATGCTCTAATAAGAAAATCAACACAATCAGCTCTTGTTCTTTTGAATTACAATTTCCATCCAAGAGCTCTACTGCAATTACTCCATAATTATCACTAACCATGCATGATTAACATGTCATGAGAGGTTAATTTCATTTGAGAAGAAAATAAATTAACTTACCTATTGTCCTAGAATTAGAAAACCTTAGGACTCTTTCCTAGGCAGCTCACACTTCTTCCTCTCTTCCTTCTTCTTCTTCTTCTTCTTTTTCCTTTCTTTCTTTCTTCCTTAGCTCTCTCTTTCTTCTGCTATACCTCACATCTAACCCCTCAATTCTGTTCCTAAAGGGTAAAAACTTTCACTTATAAGCCTATTGCAACAAGACAAAATCATGGTGTTGCATTCCTATTGATTGAAAGTTCACTCTATTCTTTTAGTCCCTCTTCTTCACTCCTTAAGCACTTTCATCCATCTCCTAATTCCTAGATGCTCCTTATACTTTAAAATAAGCTCTATAACACCATTAACTGAAGTAGCATTGCCTTTATTTTTTTTTAACAAACTTTGATATTTTGTCTATTAATATAAAGAAATGATTTTCTTCCTCCTGATTGTTCATCTTAAAACATGCATTGTTGCTCTTTTCTTTAAATATATGCCTTACAGGATAGGAACCCAAATCGTCACCAGCCGTAAAAACAAATGAAGTGCTACCCATCCTTCTTTGGTGGAGTGTGGGTTGTACAAACCAACTAGAAGGCTATACAGCCTTGCAAAAAAAAAAAAAAAGGTTGTACAGACTTAATCAGAGGATGTACAACCCATGGGAATGAGCCTGCTACTATAAGAGCACATCTCAAACTTGGTCTCTTCATTTGCTTCCTTCAATTCCTAAAACATGGGAATAACCTTCCTAAGGTCACTCCAACCCCAAGTTTGGCCTGACCTACCATGGATTGGTCATTTTGCTTTCTACTACCTTTCTTTTGTTCGACTTGACCTCCACTTTTTGAATGCAACGTATGACTTTTAGGACACCACTACTCATACTTTTCACTTTGGAGATATAGAGATTTGCATTTTGTTAGAGGAGTATGGTGCTATTTTTGACTGCCATGTCATAGCCGCAGATCAAATTGCATTACCTTAATTAGACTACCTGTATGTTAGGAAGTTGGTGGAGTTGTTTGACTTCCATGATGAGAATGTGCCCAAGTATACATTAGGTGAGGAGAAGATTCTCATGGCTTCTTTTATCAATCTTTTCCTTTCTATGGATCATTCTCGAGCTACTCAGGCCCGCATTGTAGCTGTTATTTTGATGGGCGAGCATCTGTTGAGGAGGAAGGATAAGGAGATTAATCTGCAAATCCTTCTACTCTTAGAAGGGGTTGAGTTAGGGAGAACTCCGGTGTCAACGATTTTGTGAAACTATTGTAAGGCTTGATAAAGTGGCTTTGGGGGCAATGATTCCTTCACAGAAAGCCCATTTTTGCATCAAGATGAATTTTTGCCATAGCCTATTCTCCTTTCTTTCCCCTTCATTTCAGTTTTTTTCCTTTTGCTTTATTCTTTTACTACCCTAACTTTTGCTTGACCACTATTATAGGTTTTCAATCTAGTGGGTTGCTCAATTTTGCTTAGTCCATTCTTTCAGGTTTTCAACCTAATGAGCATTTTTCTTTTTATTCTTCTTTCTTTCTTTTTCTTTTTCTTCTCTTTTTTAGATATGGTTGCAATGGAGGCTAAGGCTATTAGCTGCCTCGACTATGGATGCGCAACTTTACTATGCACAACATCACTTAAATTGCTACTTGACTAGACCAACCACTACTAAGGTTCAATGGGCTAAATGGTTGTTCCATAACACTATTACTGACATCCACTGTAGCTGTCCCTAGCGAAACTTGTTGCGTGTCTCTTTGCAGACTAATAGAGACTGTGTCATCCTTTTTGCCTTGGCTTTAAGCACATTTCACGATCCTGCTAGCGTGAGTGGTCAGTTCAACACCCTCCAGTTTGAGGTGCAGTTCCTTCCTTTATTCATTGAGGTTCCTTTGTCCCAACGCTTCTTAGAAAGAGTTAAGGTCACTTAGACCAGTTGCTATATCTATGACTTCTATACTGGTCGAGACCGTTAGGTTGATGATGATGCAGATTACATGGCATGGTTGCACGACCTTTAGATATTAGGCATCACATTAGCTTATAACAAATAATGACCATTTATGAGAGAAAGACTATCTCATATTTAATTCTAGTTCAAGGACTTGTATGACTAAATTCATTTTAATTATGCAAATGCATTTTTGTTTGATATTATGCTTAACATAAATCATTTACACTTTGCACATTACAAATTAATTGAATGCATGACTTTTGCTTTTGACATTGGCAGATTAGATTATCTAATTATCTTGCTCAATGTCTTTGCCTTGTTAACTCTCCCCTCATTCATCCTTGCCTCTTTTATCATCACCCAACTGTCCTGTTGATGGTCCCCTAGAGGTCAGTCGCACTATTTTGACTTTTGCTATTTTATCTATTTTTTATGTTGTAACTTTTACTTAAGTTGGCCTTTTAGGCTTTCGAATTAGCGAGCTCTTTTTCTTCTTTTTCTTTTAATCACGCCCTAACTTTTGCCTAAGTTGCCCTTTCTGTTTTGGACTTAGCGGGCTTCTCTTTTTTCTTTCTATTTTTTTTTGCACATCTCACATGAAAATACTTCTTGAGCCAGTCTAGATTCATTGGCTCGATGAATTCATTCCTATCCATAATTGCTTATTTCACTGCTCCACTTGAGTAGATTTGCTTGACCACTTAGAGGCCTTCCTAATTCAACTTGAATTTCCTTCGGGGATCTTGAGTCTGTGGTCGAACTGTCTTTAGTACTAGATCACCAACCTTTCTCACGCTTAGCTTGACCTTTTTATTAAATGAGCGGGCTACCTTGGCTTGATATAACTGGCAGTACTGCCAATTTATCATATATACTTTTAGCCCATTGGTACTCAAAGATGTTACGTAAAGACTTCACTTCTAACTCGATTGGCAGTACTGCCTCCATCCCATAAATCCAAGAGTATGGTGTCATCCCCATCCTTGTCATAGTTTGATAACCCCACAAGGCAAAGGATAATTTCTCAGACCAGTCTTTGTATGTCTCAACCATTTTGGTAAGAATGTTCTTGACATTCTTATTTGCTGCTTCCATTTCTCTATTAGCTTATGGTCTATAAGGTGCTGATTTGTGGTGGATCACCCTGTATTTTCTCAATATGTCTTTGATCTCTATCTAGAATTGAACAGTATTATCTATAACAATATGGTACAACATGCCATAGTGGCAGATTTGGTTCTTCATAATGAATCATGCCATCTTTGCCCTTAGCTTATCAAAGGCTTAAACCTATATCCACTTTGAAAGTAATCCATTGTTACCATAATATGCATATGTCCCTTTGTTGACACTAGCTTGATTTCCATGATCGCATCGATGCCCCATACTACAAATGGCTATGGTGAGGTCAAAATCTACAACTCTGTCGACAATAAATGATTGAAGCTACCATGAATTTAACATTCATGATAATTTCAAACTTTCTAAATACAATCATACTCCTTAGTAGTTTAGTAATATTCCAATTTCAAAATTTTCTTTACCAATGGCTTACCATTCATGTAGGGACCTTAAACCCCTGCTTGTACCTCTTCAATGATCTTATGGGTCTCTTCCTCAGCTAGGCATTACAAATGAACCTCATCAGGTAGTCTCTTATACGTTACCCCATCGTACACCATAAATTGTGAAGACAACCTTTGGATCATGTTTTTATCCTTTTTTATAGCCCTTTCTGGGTATTCTCCATCTTCTAAGTACCTTTGTATATCAAAATGCAAGGGGCAATTTGACACTGATACTTGCATAACACCTGCACCCATGTGACATGGTGTCCGAGATCGAATTGTGATAAGTGGCTTCATAGGCATTACTCTAGGCCCTTCCTAAATAAAGACCAAAGTTGCCAAAACATCAGCCATTACATTTTCTTCTCTTGGTAGATGATGAAATGTGATCCTTTGAAAATTCTGCATCAACCTCTTTACATGTTCCAGGTATGGGCCTAAACATTATTCTTTCAACTCTCAATCATTTGTTATATATGGAATGACCAACAGTGAATCTTCAAGCACCTCTATGCCTTAAGCATTGTTTGCTTTAGAAGTTCAAGTCCCAATGCACATGCTTTATACTTAGCCATGTTATTAGTTACCTCATAGTCGAGATTTTAGCTATAGGAAAGAGTTCTCTTTAGGGAAAAATCATAATTACCCCTATGCCTACCCTTTTCTTATCACTGCTCCATCAAAATAAACTCTCCACCTTAAAGGTTCGATTGCTCCTAACCCCTCATCTAGAAACTAAAGAGGCTCAGACTCTTCTCCTTTAAGGGGTTGTTATGCCTAATGCTCTGAGATTGCCCATTCTTTGATCACCTTCTTGGCTATATACTTAATATCAAATTCAGTCAACATGATGAACCATTTTTCCAATGTTCCTACTAGGGAGAAGGCATTATGGAGGTATCTAACTGGGTCTACCTTTGAGATCACCTCCATCAAGTATGATTGAAATTAATGTTTTAGCTTATTCGTTGCCCAAACCAGTGCCAGACAAGTCTTCTCCACTCGATTTTACTTCTTTTCATAAGATAACTTTCTGTTGAGGTAATATACTACATGCTTGCTCTCTATTTTATCTTATTGAGCTAACATTGCACCTACAAAACAATCTGCCACTGTTAGATACAAAGGCAAAGGTCTTTGGGGCCTTAATGGCTTCAACACTGGTGGGTTAGTCAGATACTCTTTTATCTTTTTAAAGGCCTCTTGACGCTACTCATTCTATTCCATTGGTTGATTCTTCCTTAGAAACTTGAAAATAGGTTTGCAAATGGGGGTCAATCGTGCTAAGAACTGGCTTATCTATTGTAAACATCCTAAGAAACCTCATACCTCCTTCTCTGTCATAGGTGTAGGCATTTCCTAAATAGCCTTTACCTTATCCATATCCATTTTAATACCTTTCTCACTGAACCTATGCCCTAATAACTTACTGGAGGTGGCCTCAAACACACATTTCTTAGACTTTAATCTTATATTGTATTCATCAACTCTTTTCAAAAACTTTTCCAAAGCTTCAAAGTGCCCTTCCCTAGTCTTTAATTTCACCATCATATCATCCATGTACACTTCCACCTTTTTATGGATCAAGTCATGTAATAAGCCAGTTGTCACCACTAATTGTCACCTTATAGACCATAGGCTAATGAAGTAGTAGAAGCAACAAATAAGAATATCAAGAACATCCTTGCCAAGATGGTTAAGACATACAAAGACTGGTCTTAGAAATTATCCTTTGCCTTGTGGGGTTATCGAATGATGACAAAGACATTGATTAGGGTAATACCATGCTATTTAGTGTATGGGATGGAGGCAGTGCTACTAATTGAATTAGAAGTGAAGTCTTTGTTGGTCGAATTGGACATCTTTAAGTACTAGTGGGTGAGAAATAGATTTGAACAATTGGCCCTATTAGATGAAAAGAGACTCAAGACCTTGTATCACATCCAGTTATACTAATCTAGAATGGCCTACACATTCAATAAGAAAGTCAAGCTAGGTATTATAAGGGTTGATGATATAGTACAAAAGGCAGTTTGACTGCAGGCTCAGGATCCTCGAGGGAAATTTAGACATAATTGGGAAGGCCCCTATGTGATCAAGTAAATTTACTTAGATGAAGTGATGAAATTAGCCGATATGGCAGGAGATGAATTCATCGAGCAGGTAAACTTAGACAGACTAAAGAAGTATTTTGTGTCAGGTGTGGAAAAAGTAAAATAGCTTGCTAAGCTGAAAACCCGAAAAGGCATCTTAGGCAAAAATTAAGGCATAAATAAATGATGAAAAGAAAAGTGAAGAAAAAAAAAAGAAAAGCTCGTTAAGTTAAAAACTTGAAAGGGCAACTTGGGCAAAACTTAGAGCATAAAAAATGAATAAAATAGTAAAAGTCGAGAGAGTGTGGCTGACAACTAAGGGACCTTTGATGTGACAATAGGAGGATGACAGAGAAGGCAGGGATGAACGAACAAAGAGTTAGTAAGATAGAGACACTGAATAAAATAATTAGATGATTTAGTGTGCCAATGTTACAAGCAGAAGTCATGCATTTAATTCATGTCTAACATGTAAAACATTAATGGTTTGTGTTGAACATAATATCAAATGAAAGCTCATTTACATAATTAAAGAAAATTCAGTCATATATGTCCTTGAGTTAGAACTAAACAAAAGGCTACTCTTTCTCTCATAAAAGATCATTATCTACAATTTGTTAATGAGATGCCTGTAACTCTAAATGTCGCCAACCATGCCATGAAATTTACATCATCATTAGACTCAAGATCTAGGCCAGTGTAAAATTTAAAAGTGTAACATTTGGCCCAAATAGTTTCATCCTTATCTAGGAAGTGTTGAGTCAAAGGCACTCAATAAACGAAGGGAGTAACTGCACCTCAAATTGGAGAGCACTTAACTAACAAAGCATGGGAATAGGTTCATAAAAATGTGCTTCAAGTTAAGGTAGGGAAGATGACACGGTCTCTGTAAGTCCATAGAGTGACACGTGATAGGTTCCACCAGGTAGAGCTCTAACGAATGTCAGTAACAGTGACGTGGGACATCCACTCAACCCAGTTAGCCCTAGTTGTGGCTGGTCTAGTCAAATGGCGATTTGAGTGATGCTGCAAATAGTAAAGCCCTGTGTCCACAGTCGAGGTAGCTAGTAACCCTAGCCTCTCTTAGAACCATATCTAAAAAAAAAAAAGGAAAAATAAGAAGAAGGAAGAAAAAAGAAGAAAAAGAATAATGCTTATTAGGTTGTAAACCCGAAAGGGTAGCTTAAGCAAAATTGAGCCACCTGCTAGATTAAAAATTTGCAAGGGTAATCTAGGAAAAAGTTAAGGTAACAAGAATAAAAAAAGAAGAAGAAAAAAGGAAAAAAAAGAAAGGAAAATAAAAAAGAAAAGAAGAAAAAAAGAAAAGTAATAATTACAAGAACTCTTACTTAGAGTAGTAATGGGCTCCCAACAAAGAAGTCACTGACACCCAAAGCCACTCTATCGAGTCCCACATTGGTCTTACCTAAGATCGTAGGTATGAGAGTCCTCCTTGACTCAGCTCCCTCCAAGAAAGGTAGGATCTATAAATCAATCTCGCTGTCATCCCATCTCAGTAGATACTCGCCCATAAGAATGACAGCTGTAAAGCGAGCTTGAGCAGCTCGAGCGTGACCGCTATAAGGGAAAAAAGTGATAAAATAGGTTATAAGGCTCTTTTCCTTGCCTAATGTGTACTGGGGGCATCCTCATATCGCCATTCAAACAGCTCTACCAACTTTTTGACATGTAGATAACCTAGTTGAGGTATTACAATATGATCTACAAATGTGACACGACAATCGAGAATGTCACTTGTTGGCCCTTGAGCACCAAAAAGGGTGGTTAAATTGGTGGGAATTTAAAAATTTGGAGGGAAAATATGAATTTGAGAGATTGAAGGAGAAAGAGAAGGAATGAACACACAATTTTTGTAGTGGTTTGGGTGTTAATGAACCTTACATCCACTCTTCAATTCTTCACAATTGGGTATTCTACTAACTCTAAATGGTGTTTTAAAGCTCACACCAAATTTGTACACTGTGTTTTAATGGCTCACACACAACCTTACGACTTGTGTTTTAAGGCTCATACAAAAACCTCGCTCAAGTGTTTTCTCAAAGGCTTAAACTTATCCTAATACAAGAGTTTTGATAGCTAGGCTAACTCTCAAACCCAATTACAATGGAGTTTAATGCTCACACCTAATAATATTAATTCACATACAAAGAATAAATGGTTGAAAAGCAAAATTCCAAAAGTTTGGCTATATTTAATAATATAATCTTGCATTCATGTTTGTTTGTTAAAGTATTTATAGGCAATAACCATATAAGAGATGTTACAAAGAAACTATGTATAAATCTCTAAGGTAAGCTGGGTACACTTTGCATTAATTGCCTGTCAGACTAGTTTCACAGTTGTGACTAGCATTTTGCGATCGCAAATTTCCATTTTGCACTAGAAAGATTAAAAATCGTGGTAGTGAACCTTATTCGTATCTAACAGCTAGTCCATGTCGCGTGTTGTTATTAGTCTTCTAAGAAAATAGTCATTACTTTTGTTTAATCAACCCAAAAGTCACGACTGTGATCATAACTCTTATTGGATGCAACAGTGATCACAAATCATTCTGTTTGGTAAGGAGAAGATGCTTCAATAGGTCGCAGTCATGAAAACTTTTTCCCCCTCATGAATTTTGATATGTCAATGGTTATCTTAGACATTTGGAAAGTTTTGGTTGTAGACTTGGTTCCCTCTATGAAGCTATAAAAGTCACAGTTGCGACTTCTTGATTGTGAATTGGTATGCCTTGCTTAGTGCTTGAGATTTAGACTTCCATTCAACTTTCAATTCAAACCTATCTCAAAAATTGCAAAAACAACATTTAAATAAGATGTCAGAGCTTATCAATCTTCATTGTCAAGATCAAAAGAGATCTTTGACTTAGGTTTGACCAGCCTTGTCCAGCAATCTCCCCTTTTTAATTTTGACAACCTAGATTGATTTTACAAAAGGTGATGAATTGTATAAGTGTGAAGTTGGGATGGTTAACATTTTTTAACATAATACTAGTTGGGAGGGTAATAGATGAAATGACTAAGTTTAGCAAGGATTTAGATTTTAGATTAGATTGCTCCCTTTCAACTTATACATCCCTTTGATTATATGTCATGGAATTTCTTTCACTATTTCTCTTCCCCTTTGGCAAGATCAAAAAGAGAATAAAAATTAAAAGTGAGTAAAAGTGCATAGGTGACATGATTTGAAGAGGAATTTGGATATTAAATATAAGAGCAATCACACATCATAAACAAACACATGAAGCATAAATTGAAAATTTTTTTATTTATATAGATAAATAGAAACAAAAAAATGTGGGATCACAAACTTAGGCCACAAAACAAACAAAGTGAATGAAAGAAAACATAAAGAGCATACTACAAGCCTAAGAAAGAACACTAAAAGATTGGAGAGCTATCATCATCTCTAGAATCAACAATATCTTCATATGCACCTCTTCCTTGTGCTTTAGCCCCTTGTTCCACCTTTTGATCTTTTTCTTCTTTTTCCAGAGTATCCTCCCAATCGTCAAAATTAGGGAGGTGGTAAGGAGTAGCACTCACCTTCTCTTGGAGATCCACTAAGTCACTATGGAGGTGGGAAAGTAAAAGAAATCTCCTATTGATCATTCTCATGACTTTGTCTAATTTCTTATTGATTGAAGAGAGAGAGATGGCAGAGGAATTGGTTTTAGGTTTAGGCTTGGGAGATGGAATTGGTTAAAAGAATCCAATGTATAAATATAAGAGTCTGGGTGTATAAGCTTGGCGTTGATGAGGTAAGGCAACTCAAGAAAATTGTGGGATGGCAAATATTTATTTATGAAGAATTTTTTATTTTCATCATTTAGGGCCCCCACATACCTATAAGTTGCTGTGACATGAGAGGGTAGAAGGAATTGGCTCTTGGGCTTGGTACTCATGTGAATTAATAAATCCACAAGGTATTGGCTGGTTTGGATAGGTTTGTTTTTGGTTAAGTAAAATAGGAAGGCTAGGTCCTTTTGAGGGACCTTTTCGTTCTCATCACCTTTAGCATTCATAGAAATGGTGATGATACGATGAAAGAGCCAATTTGGAAGAGTCTATATATAATTAGCTAAAGATGTTTTTGGGTCATATTTTGTTTCAATGGAGATTTCAGACCAAAATTCAAAGTAGATGATATCAAGTGTAGAGATGATGAAAGGGATATCATCTCCCACTTAAAGGTTGAAAAGGTTAGAATGTTGTTCAAAGTTTATAAAGAAAGGGTCCCCGAAACCTCGAAGGATTAACCCATATTTACCTGCTTTGGATTTGGCTCTTCTACTCAATGTGACTGTGCACATGAACTCCTTGACTATTTCTTTGTATCTAGGTTCATCTCGAAAAATAAACTTATTCCAGGATAAGAAAGCATAAAGTTTATACTTGATTCCTAAGGATTCAAGAAGAAATGCTGAGGAAATTTTATTGACCTAGATGATTTTAGTGGAGTTGGCTTTGTAATGGTCTTTCTCCTCCTTTGTTATTCCTTTCATCAAGTGAAGGGCATGAGGGACAGAAAGTTAGACTACACCCTTCACTTTCTCTGCTTTAGAGAGCTTTTTGAGTGTCATGAGAGAAGTTAGGAGATGGTAGTAGGTTTGAGACAAGAAAATGAAGATAGATAAAAAGAATGTGTAAAAGTTAAATGGAGAAGTGTTATAGAGGTTTAAATAGGTAAAAATCTGATGAAAAACAGTAAAAAAAATGGTCAAATTTGCAATAATTGAGGGGATGCCATCGGTTGGCAGTCAAATCAATTAATGCTTTATAGTTACTCTAATTTGCAGCCGCGAACCTTTAATCGCGACTACTAATTACAACAAATCTAAGTAACGGATAAGAATTTCTAAGAAATCGAAAGAAGTAGTGGTCAAAACTTTTGAATTTTGAATAAGTTCATGGGAGCGATTTTAGATCGTGACAGCGAATTAAAGGCATAACAAAAAGATGAAGGGTGCTTGTAAATTACAATCGCGATTTTTCCATTACGACTGCAAAGTACAAAGCAAAAGAAAAGAAATGAAGAAAAAGGAAAAATGGTCTTTCTATATGTGATCCACTTAATGTAATGAGAATAAATGTATGCAAATTGACAAAAAAAAAGGACATTTGCATAAAGAATTAAATCTTCTAACATAATTAAAATACATCTATCTCAAGCACAACATTCAATTATTTAAATTAATAAAATTAATAAGGAATATGCAATAAGATCTAATTTTCACCTAGTGAGCTTCCATCAAGCATTCCTAACTCCCTCTTAATGAAGTTCATCCTTTCTTCATTAAGAGGTTTAGTGAAAGTATATGCAAGTTGATGATTGGTGTCAATAAATTCTAATGCTACATCACCATTTTGGACACGATCTCTAATAAAGTGATACCTAATATCAATGAGTTTGCATCTAGAGTGTTGGATGGGATTTCTTAAAAGATTTATTGCACTTATGTTGTCACATTTGATTGGAATGAGATCAACAACTTTGCCATAATCTTTTAGTTGTTATTTCATCCAAAGAACTTAGGTGCAACAACAACCTGTTGCTACATATTTTGCTTCAACAGTGGATAGAGTAACTGAAACTTGTTTCTTACTAAACCAAGAAATTAAACACTCTCCTATAAATTGGCAAGTTTTAGAAATGCTTTTTCTATCTAGTAAGCTCCCGACATAATCCGCATCCGAATGTCCTAAAAGGCTAAGAGATGAATTCTTAGGATACCATAAACCTAAGTGCAATGTATCATATAAATACTTAAGAATCCTTTTAACAACATTAAGATGTAATTCTTTATGACATAATTGAAACCTAGCACACATGCATACACTAAATATGATATCGGGTCTAGTGGTAGTGAGATAAATTAGAGAACCAATCATACCTCTATATCTCGTTTTATCAAATGACATACCCGATTCATCTTTATCTAGTATGATGGTAGCACTCATTAGTATTTTTGCTACTTTGCATCCTTTCATACCAATATTCTTGAGTATATCCTTTGTGTACTTGGCTTGGTTGATGAATATGCATTCTTTGGTTTTCTTGATTTATAAGCTAAGAAAGAACTTGAGCTTTCCTATCATGCTCATCTCAAATTCCTTAATCATACACTTGGAAAAATCCTTACAAAGAGATTCATTAATAGCACCAAATATAATATAATCAACATATAGTTGTACAATGAGTATGTCGTGATTGTGCCTTTTGACAAACAAAGTGGTATCAGCCTTCCCTTTCTCAAAATCATTTTGTAAGAGAAAATGAGCTAAGCCTTTCGTACCAATCTCTTGGAGCTTGTTTCAAACCATACAAGGCTCTAGTTAACTTATAAACATGATTTGGAAAAAATATGAAATTCAAAACTAGGAGGTTGTTCAACATAAACTTCCTCCTCAATGAGTCTATTTGAAAAACGCACTTTTAACATCCATTTGAAAAAATTTAAAGTTCATGTGACATGCATAAGCTATGAAAATCCTAATGGCCTTTGATATTGCTATGAAGGCATAGGTTTTATCATAAGCAATGCCTTCATCTTAGTTATACCTCTTTGCAACCAATCTAGCCTTGTTTCTAGTAATGAAACCTTGCTTATCTAACTTATTCCTAAACACCCACTTGCATCTTATAATAGGGTGTTCCTTAGGTCTAGGAACAAGTACCCATACTTTGTTTCTCTCAAATTGGTTAAGTTCCTCTTACATGACAATAACCCAACTTTCATTATCAAGAGCCTCATCAATTAATTTTGGCTTAAATTGAGAAACAAATGTAAGATTATTGTCTAAGTATTAAGTTTAGGGTGATGTTTGGAGAATCTTTGGGTGATGTTAGCATTAATACTTAGATTTATCATTAATACTTAGATCCTTTGGGTGATGTTTGGAGAATCTCCAATCCTTAAGAAGATATTGATTTGAAATTTCTGCTTGTTGTGGTTGGAATTCCTTTTCTTCTTTTGATGACTTGTCTTCATCATGGTTTATAATAATTTCCCTTGAAGTTGACTCTAACTCCATTTTATCAAAGTCACCTACAAGATTATCAACAAGAAAACCTTTCCCAAGATCAAGTTTACTAGATTCATCAAATATAATGTTCATTGACTCCTCAACAACCATAGTACTTTTATTGAATACTCTATAGGCTTTACTAGCAGTGGAATATGCTAGAAAAATTCCTTCATTTATCTTAGAATCAAAATTTTCAAGATTGTCCTTAGTATTCAAGATGTAGCACTTACACCCAAATAATCTTAGGTATGACAACATAGGCTTTTTACCATTCCAAAGCTCATAAGAAGTTTTATTGAGAATGATTCTTTTGAAAACACGATTAACAATGTAATAAGAAGTGTTTATGGCTTCGGTCCAAAAGTAATTAAGCAAGGAATACTCATTGAGTATGGTTCTAGCAATCACTACTAGTGTTCTATTTTTCCTCTTTACAACACCATTTTGTTGTGGTGTTCTAGGAGTTGAAAAATTATGAGAAATCCCATTTTCTAGACAATAAGATTCAAAATATTCATTTTGAAATTCCTTTCCATGGTCACTTCTTATAGAAGAAATGAAGTAGCCCTTTTCATTTTGAACACTTTTTTACAAAACTTTTAAAAGCATCAACAGTGTCATGCTTATGAGCTAGAAAGGATACCCAAGTAAACATAGAGTAATCATAAACTAGGACAAATGCATAATACTTTCCACCTAAACTAGCACTTCTAATAGGTCCAACCAAGTCCATGCGAATAAGTTAAAGAGGTCTAGATGTACTTATAACATTCTTTGCCTTAAATAAAGATAGATGTTGCTTTCCCATTTGACATTGTCCATATGTCTTCTTCTTCGAGAATTTTAGCTTGAGAAGACCTTCCATTAGCTTTCCTTTTCGTAGGCTTTTGTAGGAGTTCCATGCTAGCATGACTAAGTCTTCTATGCCAAAGCTAAGCTTCATTCCTAAGGGACACAAGACATTTGAAGGATTGGTTATTCAAATTGTTTAAGTCAATTAAGTATTACCCCTCCTTTCACCCTTGAAGACTACCCTTTTTTCCACCAAAGTGATAACTCGACACTCTCTAGGGTCAAAGATGACTTTGTTACTTTTATCACATAATTGACTTACACTTAGCAAACTATGTTGTAAACCATCTACAAGAACATTATCAATAAGTGAACAACCATTCTTACCAATTGTTCCAATAACAATTACCTTACTCTTGGCATTTCCAATAACAATTACCTTACTCTTGGCATTGTTCTCAAAAGTTATATTGCCATATTTTTTCTCTTTTATGGTTATGAATAGCTTCTTGTTGCTTATCATATTTTTTAAGCATCCACTATTCACATGCCAATCATTGTTTTGATTGGTGGCTGCTATACAATCCTACATAACATAAATAAATCACTTTTGTTTAGGGACCCAAGCATACTTAGGTCTTTGGGGGTTAGGCCTAGAAAGGTTATCTAACTTAAGGTGAGCCTTCGTAATATAACAATAGATATTTATGTGACCAAAGTTTAAGTATTACCCCTTGCCCTCTCATCTTCTTCATCTCCTCATCCTTTTTCAAGGTTAGTTTATGAGTGAAAAGCTTGCCTATGAGGACATCTATTTGCACTTTTCCAATTTCTGGATTTGACTCTTGTATGCTACATACCTTGACACCAAACATCATAAGGGGTAAAGACTTAAGTATTTTAGTGTTTACCTAATGATTGGTGAGTATTCTTCCAAATTTCTTCATGTTTGTGACAAAGGATAGGAGTCTATTTGTCATATTAGTGATGCTTTCATTAGCATTCATCATGAATAACTCCCATTCTATCACATACATCTCTAATCTATTGGATTTCACTAAGGTTATGCCTTCATGGTAATTATCTAAAGCTTTCCAAATTCCATGAGTTATGAGGCAATGTTGAACTCATCCTTTTTCTTCCATTGACAAGGAACTAAGAAGGATTGCCATTGCCCTTTTGTTTCTTTCATTTGATTTTCTATGAGCTTCTACCCATTCTTCCTTTGGGATTAACTCTTCACTTTCATCAACCACCTTAGTAGGAGGTTTCCATTCTTTTGCCATAGTTAGGTCCAAATATATCTCCATCCTAAAATTTCAATTCCTATAGTCAGATCCATCAATGTATGGCTTGAGATGGATATGGATTCCTTTTTGTGCCATATGTCTTTGCTCACTCAATTAAAGTTTTAATGAGAACTTGGCTTTAATACCATTTGTTGGCCCTTGAGCACCAAGAAAGGGGGTTGAATTGGTGAGAATTTAAAATTTTGAGGGATGATATTGAATTAGGGAGATTAAAGGAGAAAGAAAAAAAATTAACACATAATGTTTTTATAGTGATTTGGGTGTTAATGAACCTATATCGACTCCCCAATTCTTCATAATTGGGTATTCTACTAACTCCAAATGGTGTTTCCAAGCTCACACCAAACTTATACTCTATGTTTTAATGACTCACACACAACTTTACAACTTGCATTTTAAGGCTCACATAGAAACCTCAGTCAAGTGTTTTCTCAAAGGCTCACACTTAACTTAATACAAGAGTTTTGATAGCTAGGCTAACTCTTAATCCTAATTACATGGGTGTTTAATGCTCACACCTAACAATATTAACTCACATACAAAGAATAAAATGCTGAAAAGCAAAATTGCAAGAGATTGGCTATATTCAATGATATTCTCTTGCATTCATGTAAGTTTGGTGGAGTATTTATAAGAAATAACCACCAAAGAGATGTTACGAAGCAACTATTTCTAAATCTCTAAGGTAAGCTAGGCAGATTTTGCATTAATGTTTGTCAGTCTAGTTTCGTGGTTGTGATTGGCGTTTTGCTATCGCAAATTTCCATTTTGCACTAAAAATATTGAAATCGCGGTGAAAAACCTATCTTAAAAACTATAAAAACAACATTTAAACAAGATGTTAGAGCTTATCAATCTTCATTGTCAAGATCAAAATAAACTTTTGACTTTGGTTTCACCAACTTAGTCCAACAGTACTGAACTCCTTTAGTGGAGGATAGATCTTTGTATCTCCAAAGCAAAAAGCATGAGTAGTAGAGTCCCAGAAGTCATAAGTTTCTAGTAAAAAATGAAAGCCAATATGAACATTATAAAGGTAACATAGAGCAGAAAGATGCACCCATGGTATATCAAACCAAAGTTGAGGGGGGTGAGATATCAAAAAAGTTTTAGCTATGATTGAGAGAATAGGAGAAGGCAAATGAAGGGAGAGGACTTAAAGTGAGCTTTTATAGTAAGACACCAGACTTATAGGCTGTATAACCGTAACCAAGGTTGTACAACCTTTAAGCTAGGTTGCACAACCCTCTATGACAAGGTTGTATAACCTTCCAGCTGGGTTGTATAGTCCTCAATCAATAGAAATAGTTTGTACAACCTTCATCCAACTTTCAGATTAGTAATAACTTGGGCACTTATTCTGTAAAGCATGTATGTAAAAGAGACAACAATGTGCTTTTTGAGATTTGGAATTTAGGGAAAAAATTTGATTTCTGTATTGCTAGATGAAAAAATATCCATGCCAAAACTTAATAAAAAATGGAGGTGAGGTCTCCTCAGTGTGCCCTAACATATCTTAAGTAAGCATATAAAAAGAGAGGGCTTTCAAATCTCGCAATAAACTATACTACATAAATAAGTACCAAATCACTATACTAGAAGAGAGAGAAGATAAATGTCCTAAATAGCTAAGGGGTAGGGGTTTCAAGAGTTAAGCTACCTCCACTCCTAGAAGGTGTTGCCTCAAAATTGTCAAGCTCATTATCTATCTCCACATAGCTATAATCCTTAATAGCTTGTGCTAGATGCCTTATCTCTATCTCTGCCTCTGCTAGATGCTGATCCTTCTCTAAGATTATAGTTCTGATGATGGATCATCTCTTGTAAGAAACATAAGGGTTAGGATGCCAAGGCATAAAATACATAAGACATAAACCATGGACATGTATGCATGGTTTTATTTTTTTGTTTCACTAACATATAAGGAATGTGTCTATTGTGTCACGACCCTTTTTAGGCTGTCTGACATGAAAGATAAACTACCTACCACTACGGGCTCCACGCCTATTAGAGTAGATATGTAGGCCTATTTGCAACCCTGAGTGACACCAAAACTAGATGAAAGAGTGAGAACAGAGGCCTTTTAGCTACCTGAGCAATGGCACCTTGACTCTTATGTTGTAAAGTAGTCCCCTCATTGGGTGCATAGCTAAAGAATGCACAAATAGCCATATCCATTGGAGGGAGGCTCCTTATGAGCACACCGATCGTCCAAGATTAATAAGGAATACCCACAGAAGATAGTTGCTCTCTAAGTGTGTAATGCAGGGCAACAGCTAGCTCTGCACCACTGAGGTCTCTTGTCTGAAATAAGCTCATAGATAGATGTTGAGGGACAAGGCACTTGTCTAGACCCTTGCGTTGATGAAAGATGTGCTTCCCAAGGTAACACTCTTGGATGAAGGGTCCCACCATCAATCAGTAGTTGTAGGAGATAATATCGGCTTTAATAACCTCAAGTGTCTATATTGCCATAAGGCCCCTCCAGTTAAGGCATAACTGCAATGGAAATGCAAAATCACTATAGGTATCATACTGGGCACTAAAATAAATGATCATCACTAATATGATGGTTTCAGTATAGGGAGAACACCTAGTTTAGAGTGATCGTGCTTAAGCAAGCATGCTTGGTAGTCATAGGAGACTCCTCGTAGCTTACTATGCTCTATCGTGATAAGTAAGGATAGCTACGTTCCATATCATTAGCCACCTTCCATACCATTCTCAGGGTCTAACCCCTCTAGTAGGCCCAGCTCGACAGCCCAAGCTTGTCAATAAAGAATATTATGAAGGTCAAAATAATAAAGTAGCACTAAATGTACAAAGAATAAAAGAACCAATGATACTTACGATAAGGACTTACTAGGTGCCACATCTATTCCCTGACCATTAGAGCATTGGTCGAGGTAATAGTAGAGGTATGCTAGTGCCACAAATCCCCAATCAAAGTAGTGCAGCAGGTCCAAGCATCTTGATCTAGTTTAGGGCATCATGAACCTTTTTAATGACAAGCTAACCCTTTAAAGGTCCCAAAAATATTTTTAAGAAAGAATTCTCCTTAAAAATGACAAAACCCAAGGAAACACTTCTTATAATATCTAGGCCTAGGTATGTTACCTTAAGATAAGCATGAACCTCTAGGACCACCAAAAGGACTATGAGGACTCTAATTCAATTTGCAAATTCTAGAAAAGGCTCGAGAGACACAAGAAATATCTAAAGGGCACCTTTAAGCTAGGAATCATCAGCAAAAAAAACCAAAGCATACATCAAGAAATGCAAGAGTGACATTGATTATAAGAGATTATCTATGCAAAACAAAACACCTTGGTACTTGCTAGAAGGTTGCCAGGAGTCTCAATATTTGTTCAAGGGCTACTATGAGGGAAATCCTACTTATTGCTAGAGGGTTGCTGGAAGAAGATGATTGACCTAGGTACTTGATAGAGGGCAACCAAGAAGCTTAGTACTTGCACAAGGACTACTAAGAAGAAATCCCAATACTTGCTCGAAGGCTGCTAGAAGAAGAACATCAACCTTGGTACTTACTAGAGAGCTACTAGGAACCTTAGTATTTGCTAGAGAGCTATTAACAAGGAACCCTAAGACTAACTCGAGGGCTACTAGAAGACAATTATCAACCTTGGTACTTGTCAAAGAGCTACTAGGAAGCTTGGTACTTGTTAAAAGGCTGCCAAGAACCTTAGCACTTTCTTAAGAAGCTGTTAAGGAAACAATATCCTTACTAATGTTTACATTCTATAATTTGCTTTGTTGTGGCTTGTTCAAATTGTCATTTATCAAATGCTATTTTCTAAGCCTTATAAAGTAAGGGGCAAACTGTAAGCATTAGATTTTGGACCTTTGGATAAAAAGCCAAATAATGAAAATCACTGAACCAAATCCCTAAAATACAAAGGGAATCATACAATGTAAAGGATAAAAGACCTTAGGAAGCTCTGGAAAATTTTAAAGACCAAGCTGAAGCCCAAGACTAAAAACCAAACTTAAGCCAAATCAAGGGTGGGCTGTATAACCCATCAAATAAAGTTGTACAACCCTTAAAGCAAGGTTATACATCCTTCCCCATAGATATAAAGCCTTCCTAAAACCCTAGTCTAGATAAACTTTTAGAACTAGTCCCCTTTTAAATCCTAAGGTTGTACAACCATGACACATGGATGTGCAACCTATTCTTGGTTGTACAATCCACATGTAAATCCTAATTATAGTATAAGACTCTTATGCTCTATGATTGGATGCATCCATAGTGTAACCAAAACTATTTTTTACACTGTGCACCCACCTAACATTTATAAATATCCCTCATTTTGAAGAGGGGAAGAGGGTTTGGAAACCCTAAGGTTAGTTTGTAAAAGTTACCTCTCAAATACCCACAAACATAGAAAACTAAAAACCCTAACCTTATCCCACTCTCTCTAAGGTAGGACTAGACCTTTTTCTTTTTATGTTTATTTATTACCTAAGCAATATTAGAGAATATTAAGTTAATCATAAGCTTATGAGGGTAAAGGCACTGTTGGAACATCTTAGAGATGCCCTTTCCATTTCTTCTTACTTCCTCTTTCTCTTTCTTTTTTTTTTCTTTTGCAACCTAGAAAATGAAGGTTGTACAACCTTATTAGTAGGCTCTACAACCCTCATCCTAGTTTGTACAACCCTTATCCATGGCTATACAACCCAAGTTTCCTGTAATCCAATAGAATGTTTTCTTCTTCTTCTCTTCAAATTTCTTACTTTAGGGGTATCTTTTTGGATGTTGGTGACTCTAATGATGTAATAGGATAAGGATTTATAGCCTAGGACACCTATTCACTTCAAAATGGAGTATAGGTTAGCTTTCAATATGGTTTTCTTTACTTTTCTCACTTAAAATGCTTGTATCTTTTCCTTGTCCATTTGAGCATTAAATTTGGTTTTTATTTTTATTTTGACATCTTGAGGTGATAACCAAGTGAGGAGCTTAAGCTCCCTTTGACCTTAGTAATCCCCTTCATACTACAATACATAATTGTCATGTGAATAGTATTTTCTAGTCCTTTATTGCCTTGATTATAAGCTATGTGTTTTTTGGTTTCTTTGATTTCTAAATCTTATTTTTTGTTCTATTTTTGACACCATGGGGGTAATAATCAATAGAGGAACTCGAGTTTCCCTTGATGTTGATTTTCCCATTTTTTGTTTGAATTCATAAATAGTCATATGAATAGTGCTTTCTATTTCTTTGGCCTCTTGAATTCCTGTGGGAATTCTACATACTCTGATGTAAGGTTATGCCCTAGATGTTTCAGTCTTTTATGAGAAAAGTGAGTAAGGGTTCAATGGCCTTAGGACCTCACTTGAGTGAATCTTTACCTTAAGCCACTTAATATCCTCCAAATGCTTAACCTTGTGTGCATCTATATCTTCTTTATTATTCATGATTCATGCACTTATTCATGTATGTCATAATTTGTACTATTTAGTTTGTAATGATAAAATGTGAATATTATGGACATAGATACTTGTTAGGCACTTTGATTATGAAGATAGGGTATGGTGATCACCATAGGCTTCACTCCCCTTTCTTTGTTGTCTTTGAGTTATCTTTTGTTTATTTGTTTTCATGTTAATTTATTACTAACTTGCTTATTCTTCTTGGGTGTAGGTATGAGTACTTGGGATTAGACCATGGACTTGGCCTTAGCTTTATTCCCTTTTATGGATGTTGTGTGAATAGATGATGCATGTTTACCGCATACCATGAGTGTATGACCCCCTTCCTTAGTTTGATGACTTGGTTTATGCAAATGGATTACGCTTATATGTATGTTTAGGGGTGGTAGTTGGATTAATCAATAACTCAATTAAAATATTAAAAGTGAACGAAAGATTCCTTAAGGCTGGATCCTAAAATTTGAGAAACTTGGGGTGCCTAACCTCTTCCCCAAGCCATACCTAATTTTCAAACCCAATCTCTGAAAATGCACCTTCTAATTGACTTAGAATAGGTTCAGATTTTGCCTTCCCTGGGTTCTTGTCCCGACCAACGTAAGGTGGTGACTCCATGTCTCATAAGGATAGTACTAATGTATTATCTCGCGCTACGTCCCCCAATGACCACCATTTTTAACTTAAGGGCTTTGAGTTATGCAAGGCCTAAAAGATCCCTTATTGATCCAAAACACCTGCTATGCTTAGGGGCTATTACTAATGAATGACCTTGATCCTCTCAATCCCCTATTAATCGATAAAGGTAGGAGCCATAAGCAGGATTCGACTCATTTGAGTGCAGTAATGAAAATTAAGGCTCTCATAACTTGTCCAATATTTATATGAGTTTAGATGTTGAATGAAATACTGAGAGTTTATGTTTAACATTGGATCATTAACCATTGAACTTAGTTTATTGTGGTCTACAGATGGATGCATGATTAAGAGGATTCAAGGTTAACCATAGAGCCTAATTTGTTAATGTGTAAACGTAACATAAGAATGGGTCTTGTTTCATGTTAACATCATCTTATTTACTTTGACAAAAGGTTAAAGAATGTTTAGGATAGCCTCCCTTAACATCATCCATTAATGAAATAATCATAGAGTCCATTAATTGATTTACATCCATTGTAAAGGGTAACTCGATCCTAAGTCCTCATTATCATTATTATTTCAATTTATTTGCTATTTTCAATTCTTTGCTTTTTTTAGATTAGCATTTTATGAATATTATAATAAACTCTAGATAATCATAGCAGTTAGACCAATAGTACTTGATATCATAGTCCCTATGGATTCGAGAACCTTTCACTATATTGTAATTTGTATGTGCACTTACATGAACAAAAACATATCAAATTTTTGGTATCATTGCTAGACATTAGTGTTTTATCAATATTATTTAGGAATAATAAATGATTAATTTAGAGATTTCCTTTTTTTTATTTTTTCCTTTTCATTTTATTTACTTGTTTCTTTTGCCTCTTATACTTTCAAGTTTTTTTGGTTTACGCAAATGACTCATGCCACATATTCTCTCTATACGATTTAAAGATAGAGAACACATTTAAAGCTTCAATTTGTGGGAATATAAACATTGAAAATATTAACATGGCTAATAAGAATAATAATAATAACAACTGCAAAACTCTGCATGATTTTTCTATGCCAAGCATGACCAATCAAGGAAGCATTGCTAGACCGCGTATTGTAGTGAATAATTTTGAGATAAAACTTGCCATAATTCAGATGGTGTGCAATGCACAATTTGGAAGTCTTGATGGAGAGGATCCCTACACTTATTTCCCAAACCGATTTAGAGATCTATGCAACATTTAAGATAAATGGAGTTTTAAATGATGCGATAAGGCTATGCCTTTTCCCATTCTTACCATGAGATAGGGCTAGGCTTTGGCTAAATAGTTTTTGCACCAAACTCTTTTACAAGATGGGATTAGTTATCTTAGGCTTTTTTGAACAAATACATCGCACTTCAAAAAGTGGCAAAGCTTCGAATGAGATAACCACCTTCCATTAGAAAGTTGATGAATCCTTATATGAAGCATAAGAGTAGTATAAGGACCTGTAGCGTCGATGTCCAAACCATGAGTTGCCAGATCGATTTATTCCCTAAACATTCTACAATGGTTTGAGAAATTCTATAAGGATCAATATCTATGCAACAACTATTGGTATATGGATGGAGATGACTATAGATGAAGCTTATGAGTTATTTAATCACATGGCTTCTAATGGCTACCGATGGGACGATCAACAAAGTTCTAGACAGTCAGGTGGTATGCTAGAGCTTGATGGGATTAACATGCTCAGTGCAAAGATATATTCTTTTACCCTGGCAATGGCAAAAGTTTTTATGGATGCTTGACCTCTTCTATGATGAAGTGTGATTATTATAGAGGAGGACATCCTATTGCAGATTGTTAGGGTAATTCTTGCTTTTTGCATATTGCTCCAAATTAGGTGAATTATGTCAGCGATTTTGGTCAGAAGCAACCATAATAGAATCATCCCCACTTTGACACTTACAACCCTAGATGGAGGAATCACCTAAATCTCAGTTGGGAAGGAAAATCTAGTAGTTCTAATATGCATTAACAACATAATTCTAGAACACCTCTAGGATTTTAATGGGGGGAGGGTGGGTCCAACCATTGAATCATCAAGGACCACCACAAAAGTGTAACTTGGAGTTTACGATGAAGAATTTTATGGCACAATAGTTGAAGAAAAATGAGGCAGTGAGGAGATGATGAGATAATTCTCTACTATGGTTGATCAATTGGCCATACATAATAAAATGTTGGAGAAACAAATTGCTTATCTTACTACTTCTATAAGTAAGAAAGCTTTAAGAATCTTTCAAGCTAGACAAAGCCTAATTCTAAAAAGAATATCAAACCTATCACTTTGCAAAGTAGTACATAATTTCAATCACCTAAAGGGAGTGACATAAACAAGGGTGAAAAAAATGGTTCTAACAAGCTTGATGAGGGTAATGATGGGGAGGAGTCAATACCATAAGAGAAGCAAATGCAGGAGCCTAACTTGAGTAGTAAAGGAGCTAAGGAAGATAGTGGTAAGCCTTATGTACTTCCTAAACCAAATGTTCCTCCTTTGCCTTTTCCTTAAAGGTTTTAAGAAGGCAAATTTGGACAAATAATTTAATAGATTTTTGGAGACCTTTAAGCAATTACAAATAAACATCCCATTCTCAGAAGCACTACAACAAATGCCCTCTTACACTAAGTTCTTTAATGATATTCTTTCAAACAAAAGGAAGCTTGAAGAGTATAAGACAATTGCCTTGACCAAAGTGTCCATCACCATCCTTCAAAATAAACTTTCACCTAAACTTAAGGATCCAAGTTATTTCTCAATCTCATGTTTAATTAGTTGTTTTAATTTTGATAAGGCATTGTGTGGTTTAGGTGTAATGGTGAGTTTGATTTCTTTGTCAATTAGTAAAAAATTGAAATTGGGAGAATTAGAATCCACCACCATAACCCTACAACTTATAGACAAGTCAATAAGATATCTAATAGGGATTTTGGAGGATGTTCCAACCAAAATTGGCATGTTCTATGTACCAGTTGATTTTGTTATGCTAGACATAAGGGAAGATGTGCATATCCCTATCATCTTTGGGAGAGCATTCTTTGCCATAACTGTTGCCTTGATTGATGTAAAAAATGGTAAGCTTACATTTTGAATTAGTGATGAATCAATAGAGTTCAGTATTTTCTAAATGGCAAAACAACCCATTGTGAATGAAAGCTATTTTTGGGTTGATATGGTTGATGGCTTTGATGAGGAGTTCTTGAAGCAAAATTCTAAAGATCCTCTTGAGACATTCATAGTGCATAATGATGATTCCACTTATGAATAAGAGGAAGAGGTAAAGCCTGTGTACCTTCTTGAAGTAACACCATTTTTGCCACCTACAAAGAGTTTAAGGTATATGCCATTCCAAATTAAAGTTCCTAAGCAATCAATCTATATTGATGAAGTTCTAAAGGTAGATCTCAAACCACTATTTAATAAATTAAGGTACACATTCTTATGACTTGTTAGAATGAGTGGCAACATAGGCAACCTAAGAGCGGAGTGAATTAGGTTGTAAATGAAAACACAAATAACTAAAGAGGAAGCAACAAATACACAAATCAATATAAGGATTTATAGTAGTTTGACAACATGCCTACTCCACTCCCTAAGCTTCCACTTAAGCCTTTCTATTCTTTTTCCAGGCTTAAGAACAAAACCTTCCATTTTCTATGCTAAAAAAGAACTTTTCATTTTGCAAGCTGAAGGACAACCTTCCTTTTTCCAGGCTAAGGAAGAACCTTCCTTTTTATAGGTTCAAAGATAACCTTTCCCTTGGTATTTTTCTAGGCACAATACCAACCTTTATAACCATTAGCAAGGGGTGGATCTAATCAGTGTCAATGCCTCTCAATTAGGTAGAAAATACACTTTTAGGGCTTAAGAAAACCTACTCTTAAAAGAGTAACAAAAACAATCCTCACTCTACGTAAATACAAAAAGTAACACCAAAAGGTTTGCACAAAGAACTTGCTAAACATTTATAAGTTGTTCTTAAGTGTTCATAAAGTTTCATCAATCAATTTAGTCTTCAAAAAAGCTCCTTATATATCCAAACTACAAACCTAGCCATTGGAGTACTTGAAGTTAAGTATGATAGCTTTTCTTTAAACTAGCCATTAGAGGTGACAACACATATTGATTCTCAATAATGCCCATTGAACTTGAAATGAATAACTATAACACCCATTGACAATTCTTCCATGCCTATTGATCTCAACTTTAATGCTTGTTGGCTTATGATCAATGCCTACTGTGGATTTCCGAGAAAGCATGAACTTGATGCTCTTTTTTCAAATTTTGCACAGTTACTTTTCATGCCCATTGTTGGACTACGATGGTTAACCCTAAGTCTTAAACCTGTTTTAATATTGACAAAGGAGATTGATCAATTCTAATGTTTCAATTAAGTGTGGTTTGTAGTTTTTAGATAGTCTCTAAATGTTAAGTTATATAAAGCTCAAAATCTCTAAAGAAAGCAAAGTGCCTCCTAATTCGCGACCACAACTTCATAAATTGCGAACATAAACTAGACTAAGGCAGGTTGACAAATTGGACATATGAATTCACGGGCCATTTCTCTGCCGTGACCAATTCAAAGAAAGGAGAGCTAAAGTCACAAACGAATTCGCGGTGTATGTCACACCTTAGTCGCGATCGTGAATTTCAAAGTAACTCAAGAGGAAATCAAATCCACAACCATAGCCTGACAAGTGTCCCAGATGACTGTTAGGAGACAAAAATCGCGATGATAACTTATAGGTAGCGACCGCGAATCCTGAAGAAGAAGATGAACATTTTGACATACTAATTTGCGTCCTTAGTTGCATCTTGTATAGGGAAAATCATAGCCACTACTTTTGTGAGCAGGTGAAAGGTAACAACTATATTTTCCTGATAAACTAATAGGAAGATGACACATGGACTAGCTGTTTGACTCAAATGGGGATTTTCGCCATAATTTTTGGCTCCTGTATGGAAAATTGGAAAATTGGAAAATTGCAGCTGCGAAAGAGTAGTGGTGACCACAAATGAAGCCTGATAAACATTTAATGCAAAAATATGTCTAGCATACTTTAGAGATTTGCTACCAGTTTTATTGCAATGTCTCTTTGGTGGGTAGAGGCTTTAAATACATCACCAAACATATGTAAATGCAAGAGAATTCATTAATTTATAACCCAAACTATTGTAATTTGCTACTTAATCTTTTATCTTCTTTAGGTGATTGTTGGGTATGAGCATAAACACCATTTGTAAAGGTTATAGTGTAAGCCTGTAAAAACACTAAAAGAGGCTGTTGTGTGAGCCTTAAAAACACGTGTAAAGGTTGTTGTGTGAGCCTCAAAACACAATTGTAAAGGGTGTGAGCCTTGAAAACATAAGTGTAAAAGTTTGGTGTGAGCTTAGAAACACCATTGGAAGATAATGGAACACCCAATTACTGAGAATTGGGGAGTGGACGTAGGGTCGATTATACATGAACTACTATAAATCTTGTGTCTCCATTTTACTCATTTTCTTTCTTACCTTCTTGTTTTAATTTTTGTAGACCAATTCAATCCCCCCTTTCTTAGTGCCTAAGGCCAACAAGTGGTATCAGAGCTTAAACACTCAAACAAACCTTTTATTGGTGAGTAAAAGATCATGACACAAAAGGGAATCCTCTCATACCTCAAGCCACACTTTAATGGAATCGACTATATTCATTGGAAGTATAGAATGAAAATCTATCTTGACACAAATGTGGTGGACCTCTAGGATGTGGTTATAAAAGAATGAAAGCCACCCATTAAGGTAGTGGATGGAATTGAAGAACTTATCCTAAGAGAAGAATGGGTTGAAGCTCATCGGAGATCAAATGGCAAAAAAAAAAAAAAAAAGGCCAATGACCATTCTTCTAAGCTTTCTCTCTAGGAAAGAGATTGAAAGAGTGCAACATTGTCAAACAACACATGCCATTTGGAAGACATTTAAGAACTACCATGAAGGCACAACTCTAGTTAAGTCAAGCTGGTTGGAGATGTACATAACCAAATGGGAGCTATTCATGATGAAGAAAAAAGAAAGCATTGCCGAAATGATGAATAGGCTCCTATCGTCACCAACATGAAGAAATTCAGAAGGACACTCACAACTGTGAGGTAAATATAAAAATCCTCAAAACCCTTCCTTTAGATAAATTTGGTGCTAGAGTGTGCAACATCCAAAAGTCCAATCCGAAGATTGAAAAGGTGCCAACAGACATTTTGATAGGAAAATTCTTGACTCATGAGTTAGCCTTACAAAAAGATGAACAAATGAAGAAGCTAAGAGGCCAAGGAGATAAATCAGAAAAAGAAAGAAGAACCTTGGCTCTTAAGCCTTCAACAAAGGAGAAGGAGGTAAAAATTACATCAAGTGATGAAGAAAGTGACAAGGAAGAAGAGGAGCTAGCAATGCTCTCAAGGAGGATAAAAGAGTTGATCAAAAGAAGAAAAGAAAGAAAAGGCTTCAAGAAGACAACTCCTAGTCCAAGAGAGAAATCTAACGATGTCACTTGCTATGAATGTGGCAGGCAAGGCCACATTAAGTATGAGTGTCCCAAATTGAAGAAGAAGAAGAGATGGGACAAGGAGAAGAAGAAGAGCTTTTCAGCCACTTGGAATGATAGCACAAGTGAAGAAGAGGAAGAAGGAGTAGTTGCTAATATTTGCTTTATGGCACAAGAAGATTCTACAAATGAGATAAGTACTTATTGTCATCATAATTCTGATTTTGAATTTGATGATAGTGATGAAGAGCTTTTAGAGGCTCTAACCATAAGATGTGACAAATACAAGTCAAATGAAATCTTACAAAAGAAAATGTCAAAAGCTAGAGGATGAATATAAATCCCTCAATGACATTATAAGAGAGTTGAGAGCATCTAATGATGAGCTCAAAAAATTAGTGGATAGTCTTTCTATATCGTCTTCTTTAATGGCTTCACTAAGAAAGGAGAATGACATTTTAAAGGGAGAAGTCATTGAGCTTAGAAGCTCAATCTCCAAGTTCCATAAAGGAAAAAAAGCCTTGGATAGATTGATTGTGTCACAAAGACCTCCACTAATTAGACATGGTCTAGGCTTTAATGGAGCCTCGTCATCTTCCCAAACTACATCTGTTAGATCTTTAGAACCTCAATCCTTAAGGGTAGAGGTAATTGGGAAGAAAAGTGCTCTTAGCACTAAGCCTAAGGGCAAAAGGAAGGCTCCCTCAAGCTCTAGAGCCAAGACTCAAAGAGCTAACCATGCTTATATGTATAATAAATAACATGGTCATTTTCATAAGAAATTCTCTGCTCCTACTCATCATAGATGTACATGCATGTATTCATATGACCAAGGTATGAGAAGGCCTCCTACTCATACTAAATTTATGCATGGGAAAATGACTCCTAAGTCTAAACTCTAATACCATTATTACATGAGATTTGGACACATTAATATTCATTGCTATATTAGCTAGACTCACCTCAAACTAGAGGACCCTTCATCTTCTAACCCCTAAGGACCTAAGTATGCTTAGGTACCTAAGAAAAGGTAACTCATTTTTGTTATGTAGGGGAGTGTGGCCGCCTCCAAATCAAGCAATTGGCATGTGGATAATGGATGTTCTAAGCATATGACTGGAAATAGAAAGTTATTCACGACATTAGAAGAAAAAGAAGGTGAAGATGTCACACTTGGTAACAATGCCAAGGGTAAGGTAATTGGTATTAGAACCATTGGTAAGAATGGTTGCTCTTTAATTGATAATGTTCTTTTAGTTAGTGGCTTACAACATAATTTGTTAAGTGTAAGTCAATTGTGTGACAAAGGTAACAAAGTCACCTTTGATCCTAGAGAATGCCGAGTCACCACTTTAGTAGATGATGAGGTTATTTTCAAGGGTGAAAGGAAAGGCAGTACCTATTAAATTGACTTAGACAATATGGCTAACCAATCTTTTAAGTGTCTTATGTCTATGAGCAATGAAGCTTAGTTGTGGCATATAAGACTTGGACATGCAAGCATGGATCTTCTTCAAAGCTTATTTAAAGGAAAGTTAATGGAAAGACTTCCCAAGCTAAACTTCTTCAAAGATAAGACATATGGTCCATGCCAAATGGGGAAGCAGCACCATGCCTCTCACAAAGCCAAAAATGTTGTAAGTTCAACTAGACCCCTTCAGCTTATTCATATGGACTTGATAGGACCCACTAGAAGTGCTAGTTTAAGTGGAAAGCATTATGCACTAGTCCTTGTAGATGACTACTCTAGGTTTACTTGGGTATCTTTTCTAGCTCATAAGAATAATTCATTGATGCTTTTAAAATCTTTATAAAAAAGGTTCAAAATGAAAAAGGTTACTTCATATCTTCTATTAGAAGTGACCATGGAAAGGAATTTTAAAATGATTCTTTTAAAAATTATTGTTTGGAGAATGGAGTTTTTCATAATTTTTCAGCTCCTAAAACACCACAACAAAATGGTGTCATAGAGAGGAAAAATAAAACATTGGTGGAAATGGCTAGGACAATGCTCAATGAGTATTTTCTGCCAAATTACTTTTAGGCCGAAGCCATTAACACTGCATGTTATATTGCAAATAGGGTTTTTAAAAGACCCATTCTCAATAAAACATCTTATGAGCTACGGAATGGTAGAAAACCCAATATATCATGCCAAAGAGTATTTGGATGTAAGTGTTATATTTTGAACACCAAGGATAATCTTAGGAAATTTGATTCAAAAACCAGTGAAGGTATCTGCTTGGGATATTCCACCTCAAGTAAAGCATATAGAGTCTTTAACAAAAGTTTAATGGTAGTTGAAGAGTCTATGTAATGACCCATTCATCTTAGCTCTGATACCAATAACTGTAACGACCGTGTTCATTTACATAACTCATATCATTTATGTTTAAAATACATATGCATAAAGGTTTTATCCATCCTACACACAATCAAACATTTATTTGATGTATATATATGTATACGACACAAGGAGAGAGAGAGTTTGGATTCAGCAGACGACCTGTGGTCCATATGTCTCAATGTAAAACTGAAAGCACGAAAGTGTCTAATTCCTATTCTTCAGTATCTGAAAAAAATTTTGCGATTTGGTGAGTCGCGACTCAGTGAATAAAAACAATAATCAAATTCTCATGGCATAATCCATAATCA
>CATIWR010014443.1:0-19754 GCA_949677035.1 Omphalea diandra | reverse complement strand
AGAAACGCAAAACGACGCCGTTTTAATTGCCTTCATAGGGCAATTACGCCTTTCAATCAATTGTGAGTTGCCCTAGCTTCTCACTCCCCATTCTTCATTTTGCTTTGTTGCCGCCTCCCATCTTCCTCATCCCATTTCTCTTCGTTTTCAATTGAATCAAGAATCAACTTACCGTTTCTTGACAAGTATTCAAGAGGCCTATTATCTGATACATCATCCTCTCCATCTACATTAAACTCAATGATTGTAATGGGTTTTCTTTTGTGAGCTTACTAGAGTTGGTTATGGGTGGAATGATTAGAAACGCCAAGAGAAGAGAATTTGGTGTGAGGTGCAGAAGAAAAGGAAGAGAGGGGCAAGCGGTGTTGGAGGTGAGAATCAAAATGGGAAGAAATATGGGAAGAGAATGGACGAGGTGGTGGTGGTACTTTTGGAGAGCTGAGTTTCACAGGTGAGTTTGCATGTGGTGATGATGATCTGAAGCCTCCTATTATTGCAGAACCTGAGATAACTAAGACTGCTCTGGCAGCAGATGATGAATATTTGGTAAGGATCATGAGTTTAATGATATTGGCCTGTTGCCGATTTCGTGCACCTACTGGTTTAGCAATCAATTTTTGGATAGATTGATGTGGTATGACGTAAGATTGAAAATTAAAAAAGTTACATATATTATTCAAATGTGTTAAGCATTAATTTTAAGCATGCCTTTATTTCTTCTAATTTTAATCCTAATTTGATGATATTCTTTTATGGTTGTTATTTTTCCTTTTTCTAATTTTTGCTTTTTATCCAACTTTATGGAGTACAAGTTAAAAAATTTTATATAGAGGTTTAAATTGACAATCTAAGGAAATATTATTTTTACTTTGTTTGGAATTTCTTCTTGCATGTAAGGAGCCTGTATCTAGAGCTATGATACCTCTTTGTTGTGATTATAATAGCTATATTCACATCAATTGAAGGTGAATTATGTGTTTGTGGATATTAGAAATACCCATGAAAATTTATCTAAGTTTTAAGTATTTTATTCACATACAAGACATTGAAAATACTGGTTTGTTTAGCTTATAGGAAAATTTTTTATTTTGTAAAATTGCTTATGGCTTTTCATGAAACAATAAGATGTTGTGAACCTCTATTATATTTGCTTTGAACATGACTGTTATTATGAATGAAGAAGCTATTGGAGCTCAATATTGGTGCTTCCCTGATTCCATTTATGTTCTTTTGGTGTTTGCTGCTTTTCTTATAAGTAATCCAGCCTTTTTTGTCTACCGATTAATTGATTCCCTACTTTCTTTAAATATTTTCACAAGAAATAGATTGACTAAATCCATCTACAAGGGATGAAAAATTGTTTAATTCATAAAATTTTAAACTCAACTTCTACACAATTTCTAGATTTATTGTAAAATTGATGGTCTTTTATATATGGTTTTCGCTTATCATTGCTACATCGATTTTGAAAAATAGGTCATTATGGCTTTTGGTTGCATTAAATTTGAGCATTCTCTTTCGTTTGTACTGTGGTTATTATTAGAAATTCGATTTCCTATCATACCTTGGTTGTTGGATGAGTATAAGCCTTGGACTTCTGTATTAATAGTCTTCTTTCTCTTATTTTTATTTACTGTTTGTACTTTTGATTGTCTTGTTATGATTTCTTTGCCTTTTTCTTTTCCTTCTTTTAGTCAATTCTGTAGGGTGTATGCATTTTAATGTTCCTCTCCACTTTTTTTTTTTTAACCCTATTCTATGGTCTACTTAGTTGGATCCGCCAGAGCAAACTATTTGATATGAGTATCATTAGGCTGGCCTTTTAGATTGAAGCAATTAAGTGTTCTTTCCTTGATATATTCTGCAACCAGTTGCTCTCATATGCAGTTCATGCTAAAAATTGGGAGAAATTTCACAAAGCTAGGCGTATTGTTTTTTGCTCCTCTGCCACTGTTTTCTCAAGTGATGTGGATGCCTCTCCGCTTGGAAAGCCAGGTCCTGCTGGCTGGCTTTGACGGTATTCTCAGAGATACGAATGGTGCTTTCGGACTTTTTTCCTCATGCCCCATTGTTTTAGTGGAATCTAACGAGTAGAGGTGGTCGCAGCTTTGAAAGCATTACACTTCACTTTGCGGAATGAGTCCTTCTGAAGCTGTTATTTTCACATTGAACCTAATTCCAGAAACACTAAGTTGGGTAAATGGTGATTTGGAAAATACTTCATGCAAGTTTTGGAACTACCTAAATAATATAACTGAATTGAAAGTCATTTTCATGGATTTTTCTAGCCCATATCATCAGTGAAGCGAATTCAGTTTTGTATGAATTGGGTAAATCTGCTATCTTAAGGGGTTTTTAGTTTTCGAATTGGTTGTGAATGCTGCAAATTTTGTTTCTTTTAACTGCTTCATCTTTGATGTCCTTTCTGAAGATTGACCAGCTTCAAATGTTGGTTCAGCTGAGGTTAACTGTCACCTTTCAGATTTGAGAATGTGAAAATTAGGTCTTTGTGCAGCTCTGTTATTTACTAGAAACATTTATTTTGCTATATCTGCTAGACCATAATTTCTATTGTATTCTAGATGCAGGTTGTGTTCTTCTGTTTGTCAATTGTAGTTAGAAGTTACATTCTATAATATTTGCAGTCGTTGCAGCAATCTAAAGATTACTGATTGATGTGTCCCTCATTTTTAACAAAATCTCGTATATTTTTATTAATAGAAAAAGAAAAAAGAAAAAATTCAAGATGGAAAATCTGGAGTCTCTTCGTCCTATTATCATTAATCATCACAAAATCAGGAAAAGTATCACAAAAATATATCAAGATAAAGTCCAGTCATTAGACAATATATTTTGATGTGCTACTTTGTCCCGAAAACCAAAAAAAAAAAAAAAAGAAAACCCTCTGTTAGATTGCAACAGTTTAAAATAGATATCAACTAGGACACTTCGAGTCATTGTCAAAAATAATAAAAATATCGAAGAATACGAGCAGAATGTGACCATCAGAATACTCATTCCCTATCCAATTTCCGCGGATTACTTTTAATGGAATTTAGAGTAAGTTTGACATGTCTATTTCAAAGACCAATTATTGTTGACTAAGATTACAACATTTTTAAGTTTTTTTTAGGATGTTTTTACCTATTCATAAAGTTTTTTGGTTCATTTTGTCAGATGTCGCTAATTGCATATGCTAACTGTGCAAAAAAGGGTTGTGGTTTCTTACATTTATTTGGAAAGAGTCCCACGTTGTTCACAAAAATGAGGATTTTTATTTTTTTTAATGCATATATTTTTCTTATATTTTTAAATTGCAATATCATCAAAATGTATACATTAATAAAATAAATAATATAAAATAAAAAATTAAATGAATTTAACTGCAGCATTGTGCGGACTGCTTCACTCGTTTTTATATATTCTTCTTAATTTTTAAATGTTTTATTAGATTGGACTAATCAATCTAATAGAATTGAAAATTATTGGCCTAATGATTCAGAAAATCTAAAATATGCTCGTAGTTGCAATTATAGCTCAAACTTATAAACTTTGCAATTAAAACTCATTTTTTAAGTTTAGTAATAACTATAGTCTAATTACAAATTTAGAAGAAAATGAGTGTCCTTATTGCCCATTTATTAATTAATTTTTTATAAATTAAGTATCAATTATAGCTTAAGTATCATTTAATCAATTAATTATAGTCTAATAAACACACTTTTTTGCTCCTAAAGTTGTAATTAGGCTACAATTATTATTAAAATTCAAAAATGGTTCTCAATTGCAAAGTTTATAAGTTTGTGTTATAATTCCAAATATATGCATACTTTTGAAATTTCTAAATCATTAGACCAAAATTATCTAACTAATTAATTCAATAATAGGTCTAATTTTAAAAATACTGCTTTTGAGTTAACATATTTGGGATTAAGATTTAGAGAATCTTAGTTGTATTCTTTCCACAAAAACTACAAGCAAAACAGGAAAGGATGTATAAGTGTTCTGCTATTCTTCTGGTTGCACTCTATTGGGTTCCCTAAAATAACGAATGTTTGATTTTATCGAGTTAAGCAGAAAAGATTTCTAAGTAATGCAGAGAATCTTAGCTGTATTCTAACCACAAAAACTATACGCAGAACAGGACAGGATGTGTAAATGTTCTGCTATTCATCTGGTTGCTCTCAATTGGGTTCACCAAAATAATGAATGTTTTATTATACCGTGGTATATTTGCTATGATGGGTTTTTGGACTTGCGTTTATTGATGTAGTTTTTGTTGCTGGCAGAGGTGTTAGTTTTTTACTAGATCCGATAATTTGTTTTAAAAAAATTGATTTGAATTTGAAAGATTTTAAAATGATTTAATAATTTTTGGATAAAATTTGATATGATTTGAGTTCAATATGTGGGTCAACTCAAATTGACCATTCCTTACTTAATTCATGGGTCTATCCCAATGAAAATATTTTAAAAAATTTTAAAAATTAAGTTTATTGGCTTTTAAAATTCCAACTTTTTCAAGTTTTGAAAAAATTAGTCAATATTTTTAATTTTGATAAAATTAGTCAAAATTAATAAAATTTTGACAAATCTAGCCAAATTCAAATTGATCAAAATAGGATGATATGTCACGTTAAAATATTAAGATAAAATAATGTTAATTGATGTTAGTAACTAATGTTAACTAATTTTTTACTAATTTTTTTTTATAAAAATTCATGTTAGTGAATTTATCATGTCACTTGATGTATCATTATATTTTGTCAATTTGAATTTTAGTTGAATTTGTCAAAATTTATTAGTTTTGACTAATTTTATCAAAATTAAAAAGATTAGCCGATTTTGTTAAAATTTATAAAAGTTTGGATTTTAAGGGCCAATAAGCCTAAAAATTTTAAAAAAATATTTATTTTTTTAATTCTATATGGAATTAATTCAATTTCTCATTTTCAATGTGTATAGTCATTTACTTAAATAATAAATTTATTTAATTTATTAAGTATGTAAATAAAAATAAAAATTTTAATTAAGTTTGGTTTAAGTAAAACCTATCTAATTAAAAATAATTCTACAAGAACATATTTTTCAAATTATGAGAAAATATCAAATAAATATTTTAAAAATATATTTAAAAAGTGAATAATAAATGACTAAATCTAAAATATTATTTTTAAGAAAAATCCCAAATCCAAATTAAAATCTTTTTTATATGTAAATTAGATAGGTGTCCCAAACTTGCTTAAAACACACGCAACCCGACCTAACAATATCATATCAGAAAATAATCCGATTTCAAAATAAGTCGACCTAAAAATGACTCAACACATTTATCATTCCTAGTTGTTGTTTTTTTTAAAATTGTAATGTGATTTATAGGTTATTTTCTTTTCACAAGTTTTAGTTCCAGTATTGGTTTTCTCCTCTCTTTTTGAATAATATTTGTTCTGCTCATGAAATTCTTAGAGATTAAAAAAGAACAAAAGAAAAGACATAAACTAGGTTTGATCTTATGTTCTAGACGAATATACTTTTTGTTTTTGGGAGAAATCGAATATACTTTATAATAGGCAAAGGCTTATTTTACCTTATGCTTTGCAAGAAGATGAGACAAATAGATAGAGTGGGGTGATTTAGGTCAATTTCTTTTATAGACAAGAGTTTTATTAATATAAAGAGTAATTATCTGAGCATAAACACACCAACTGTATGCTAAGAAAAAATCACATAGCAAAATCTAAAAGCTAGATCAACCAAGGCCAAAGGTGGTTGCAAGCTGGATTACACGTAGGAGAAATAAAAAGAGAACTAAGCATAGGGATTTCAAATAGTGATATTGACAAAATTAGCAGCTATCTAAAAACCACAATAAAGGCAAAAATCAATAGCCAATTGAAGTAGATATGGATAATAGGTCATCAACAATGGTCACACCATAAAAAGAAGAAAAGGGACTTTGAATTGACTTCATTTGATACATACATCATCAGAGAAGTGTTTTTTAGAGTTTCAGAAACCAAAAACCAAATAAATGATATGAAGAAATAGTTGACCTTATCAATGAAAACTTCAAACAAGTAGATGCAACTAAACAAATACATTCCAAAAAGACCATAAATTAGACCGTCAAGGAATAGAAATTACACGCTAATGTGAAATATCAATCAAACTCAAAAGGATACTATAAGAAGTATAAGAATAGAGCAACCATTAAAGAGAGTGATGTTACTCTAATTATAGGGTTGGGCCTAGTCTACCTACTATAAGCCCAGTTCGACTTCGATCGGACTAGTATCCTACAATAAAATTAGTTTTGCTTATGATTCATCTTACCTAACTCTTTAGCCCATTTCCAGTCGTTTAATTCGATAACGAGAGTTCGTCCTTAGTTACTCTGTGAATGACTTTCCTTGTTGAATAAAGATATAATCTCAAGCTCCCTATATAAGGAGCTTCCAACTAGATATTTATTCTATTTTGACCCATATTATTACTCTCCAACATTAGTTTGACTTAATTATCAAAGTAGACATTTGGCATAAGATTGGATTTTTCTTTCACCTCTTTTCCATTTTATAGATCTTAAATAAAAAGACACTATTAGCTTGGCACCATCAATTCATCAATTGATATAGTAAGCATGGATACGTATGGTAGCTCTTTGCTCTTTAACCATGGCCCCTCTCAATGCGGACCTTAGTTACCAACAATAGCAAGAAGACTCAGACATGCCTAGTCTTATCGATATCGATGATTGTATCTCACTACCTCTACCCTTAGGAAACTTGGGTGGGCAACCTTCGGGTGATAATAATGGTATACTACCCAAGATCGCAAGGCCAATATTCGTCTTGCGGCTGTTTATAAAGAGTTCACAACAGTGCCACGAGAACTTAGGCAAACTCTTGTGCGAGAACATGAGCACACAGCTGCAGTAAGGGCAACGTTGCCTCCTCCATCACCTCCAATTTTAGACCAAAACCGTCCTCCTTCTCCACCAGTAGCTCGCCCTAACTGAGCTAGAACCCAGCTGTCTTATCTCTTAATAAACTCAAGATACCTAGCTCCCTAAATCCTACTATCCCCATCACTATCAGTGTTAGATGTACTTAAGCTCATCAAAATAATCATAAACTGACTCATTGTCACCATCTACTTCATTCCATCAAACTCATCCTGATTAGTAGTTTTTTTTTCCCCCCAAACTCTAGTGGGACTATCTAAATTCTTATCTATATACTTTCAAATAAGTCGTAAGATACTGGACGCACATGACCAACATTAACTTCTGCTAGATCCCTAACTCTACCACTGTGAACCATTCTTATGCCTGCATCAACTTCTTGATTTTATGACTCATCACTAATTCCTATGCCTGCATCAACTTCTTGATTTTATGACTCATCACTAACATATACGGATATCATTATCACTATTATTCTCCAACTCTGTAAGCCCTTTGGAATATGTTTTTCCATTTCAAAAATATAGCAATTTTCTAATTAAATTACACTGACCACTCATTTTTTTATTGTTAGAATTGACATTGTATCAAGGCTACCGTAATTTAAAAAATTACTCCTCCACTATAATATATGTGAATGCTAAAATATTTAGAATCTTCATCAATACCAAGGCTACAGTAATTAAAAAAATTACCCCACTATAATATATGTAAATGCTAAAATATTTAGAATCTTCATCTATAAAAAAACATTAAAAAAAAAAAACAAAGACTCAGTTAATATAAGTAAATTTAACTGCAGTTACCAACTTATTATACAACATACACCAACAATTAAAATTTAATCAATAGAAATAAACAAAATAGTATATTTAAACATATCCAATCATAATAAACATATGCATAGACCTTCCCATACAGATAAAAGAAACCCTTTATCCATATATATAAAGACCTCATGCTTTCTCCAACCATATATAAAGACACATTTAATATAGATAAACTTACTTGCAATTATCAACCCTTTCCACAACATATACCAACAATTACAATGTAATCAAACAAAACATTATATTTAAATGTATGCAATCACAATAAATACATGAACATAATAGGGGTCTCATCAATCAATTTGATTCGATTTCCAATAAAACTAAACTAATTGAATTTAAAATTTATAGAAACTAAATTGAATAAAATATTTTTATAAATCGAACTTAACTGAATGAAATTTAATTTGGTTTAATTAATTTGATTTGATTAAAATAAAATTTTTAAAAAAGTATATATTTTAAAGTTTTTAATATAAATTAAATTATTTTAATTATTTATACAAATGACATTTATTATATATTAATTATATATTTATATAGAGAGCATATTTATTTTAAGTAAAATTTGTATTTATACTATTTATTTAAAAAATTTATAAAAAAATTGATTAATCCTGTTTGTTTAATTTTGATTTTTTAAAATCGAACCTAACCGAGTCAACTAAAATTTTTAATGAAAAAAGTGAACTAAATTAAATTTTAATTTCAGGAAATCAAACCAAATCAATCTGTAAATCAAATCAAATCAATCAATTCGATTTAATTCAATTTCTCTATACACCCCTAACTAGGGATAAGCAAAAACTGGATCGAATAGAAAAAAAATTGATTGAACCGACATTATTAGATAAGTTTGGTTCGACGCTTTAGTAAAAATTGATTTGGTTCAATTTTAATTTTAAAAAAATTTTGATTTTCAATTTTTAGTTCAGTTTTTTATAAAAAAAATTGAATAAAATGAAATTATTAATAAATCAAATTAATTTAAAATGTGTATAATTTAAAATTAAAATGAACCAAACCAATCAAAATTTTATATATTCAGTTCAATTCGGTTTGTAAATATATAAAATTCAGTTTATTCAATTTTCTCAAGAATTTTACTTTGATTTAATTTTAAAACTATAAAAGTAAAATTTATTTGATTTTATTAAAAATTTAAATCAAATAAATTGACTGCCCCGCTCCTCACACAGACATCCAACTGCAAAGAAAAGAAACCCCTTTATACATATGTATGAAAACCTACCCTCTAACCCTATTCTCTAAGCAAAACAACATAAAAAAGTACATGGTACATAAAAAATTTCACATCCATCCCAACAAACATATATATATATATATATATATTAGAGTTTAGTTTAAATGTTAGAGCTTTATTACTGGAGGCCTACAAACTCAATCCATTGCTTAGAACCTTGTCAATAACAGCAAAAATCACTTGATTTGACTGTTAATTCCACCTGACTATCAATCAACTATGATCAAATCACTTGCAATTACTCTATTTTTTCTTCTCTTTAGGGAAAAAAATTAGATCTAACTTCTTTAAATATCTACATGCAAAATTGAATGTGGTTTTATTAAGGATTGATGAAAGTGTTTGAGAGTGAGAAGAAAAGAAATCATGATTAATTAAGGAGAAACAGAAGATGAGAGAGAGAAAGAGAGACTGAATCAGGTTGAATTGTAAAATATTTTTAATATCAATAATTTTTTTAGAATTAAATTATGAAGAGCCTATTTTTATGATGTGGCAATTTTGCCACGTAAGCATCTGAGATGCTATGCCATCTCACCTTTCTGAATTTGAGTCATAACTTTTTTTTTTTTTTAAATGCCACATGAACATTCAAATCCCCGACAAATTATAGTTTGCTAGATTTTTCTAATTGAAATTATAATGATATTTTGATGATTAAATTGAACAAAATGAATTTTTAGTGACCATAATAGAATTTGAGCAAAATTGAGTTCTCATTGGTTTTAATTACCCCAGTAGTTTATGCAGCCTTTGCGAGCATCACTGCTTTAGGAGAAAAGCAGATGCAAGAACTAGCACAAGGCCTAAAACTGAGCCAATACTGTTTCCTACAGTTGGTCAGAGAGTCGAAAGAGAGAACTTCCTGAGAACTTTATGGAAAAGACGTCAGAAAAGGGTCTAATAGTCACTTTGTGCCCTCAACTAAGAGTTTTGGCTCACTAGTCTATAGGATGCTTCATGACTCATTATGGGTAGAACTTCACGCTGGAGGCGTTGAGCTTAGGTGTACCAATGGTTGCAATGGCACAATGGAAGGATCCAACTAATGCAAAATGTGTAGCTGATGTATGGAAGGTAGGAATTAGGGTAAAGGTGGATGTAGAAGGAATCGTCAATAGGGAAGAAGTAGAGATAGCAAATGAGATCAGATATAATTCACAAAAATGGAAGAAACTTGCAAAAGTGGCAGTAGATGAAGGTCAAAACTTCGGTAATAATATTGCACTCCTCAGATATTACCAAATAGTGAAACTCCAAAGACAATATTCATTTGGGCTTTGGAGTTTTTGTGTGTATAACAAGTAGTCAATGATATGAGAAAATTACATCAAGCAACTAATGGGATCTCGTAGCATAAACAGTAGGGAGATTCAGAAATTTTAGTCAACTAAGATATATACAATCTTGGGGATGACAAACCTCAAATATCATGTAAAAGAAGGTTATAAAGGTCTTGGGAAGGATCAGGATGTTGGAAATTTTTATTATGTGGACTAATATTAATTATGAGTTTATTTTAATTATTTATAAAACGGACTGAATAATATAGTTTATTGATTGTGGGTAAGCCCAATTAAAATGTGATCAATGGAGTTATGGGCTTGTGACATCTTTTATGGACCAATATGGAAGACGATCAGTGTAGGCCTATTTTAACATGGACCTGTGATGGGTGAGCCTGTTAAAATTATTATAAATAGGCTAGGTCCTCTCTTCTGCCTTCATAACAGAAAACCCTAGTTGCTACGCCCATTGTAGCCGTCTTCGAGAAGGTCAAGGAGAGGAAGATCTAGTTTTCCGTTTTCAGCCGTTCTGATGAATTTTCAAGTGCTTTTATTTCAACAATCGGGATTATGACTCAAAATAATTTGGGATTCAATGCGGAGATAGGTACGCAAATTTGTTTCCGTTCAGTAAATTAAATTTTGGTGTTCTATAATTATGTACAAGATCCTATAATTAAAATATTACACTTGCATCTAGACTGTTTAATCCTATAGCTCAACTGACCACGGGAAAAAGGAAAAAAAAATTAAATACCATATATTTTTATATTTCTTAATATGAATTTATTCCATATATATAGTTAACCCCACTCCTCTTTTTTCTTTTTTTTTTTTTTTCAAATACAATTGATGCTTAATATGGAGATGAAGGATACTAAAGATCCTTAAGCATAAATACAAAAAAAAAAAAAAAAAAAAGGTTTCAGCTTTTCATTTGATTAATCTCACTACCATTTAAACACATTATGGTTGTAGTGTGTTATTGATATGAATATTTTTATGTCTTGTACTATAAATTCCTTATTTAGTGTTTATCTTCTAATTGTAGTAATTATCTTAATTTTAGCTCAATTATAGGCTTGATTATAAGCTTGATAATTGCCTTACATTTTGGCCTAATTATAGGCTTATATACAAAGAAAGTAGGTCTGTATATAAGGCTGGTTCTCTGCCTTTATCAAATATACATATTTTTCAAAATTCTTCAAACTCTTTTCTTCTTCTCATTATTTACAAAATTGATAGTCTTTTAGGTCTCATCAAAATGATGAAATCTTTTGACCATAACTTAAGAACCCCATTCCTTCCAAGAATGCATCTTTCACTGAATTATATGTTCGACATGCATAACATTTTAATCATTTTTTAAAATTGTTTGAGAAAACATAGTATTTTAATCCTTGTAATAGAAAGTAATAACAATGATATGAAATTTTTTGCGAGATTAGGCATAGAAGAAGTCAATATTCCAGTTAGAGAGTTTTTAGCCAAATTTTCTAATGAGAATTTGATATTCTCATAGCCAATAACAACAGTAAAAAATCAACTAAAACCACCAACTATAAATTCTATAGCGTTATGAAAACAATCATTCTATATAAATTAAAGAATAAAATATATTATATAAACTCATTTGCTAATTATTATTCTTATCTAAGATTCCACAGATACTCATTATTTATAAAACTATAATTAAAAGAAAAATTAAATGTGAATATAATTTCATAAACATGAAAAAAAAATGATATTTCAGTTTATATCCTGAAACAATATTTTAATGAAAAGCAACTAAAATCATCAATCAAAAATTCATTATGGTTATTAAAATAATCAGTTTATATGGAGTAAAAATAAAATTGATACATGAACTCATTTGTTAATACTTAATAGTAAAAAAAAAATGATACACAAACTTATTTGTTATTATCATCCACAATTAATAAACATTCATCAATCATTAATAGAATTATACACTAAAATAATCTGCATGCTTAGGGACAAAATTTTTTATCGCTAAGGAGGCAGATTTCGTCTCTAACACAACTTAGCGATGGACTATCGACAAAATTGAGTCGTCGCAAGACTAGTCTTCGCCAATCTTAGCAACAAAATTTCAGTCCCTCAGTAAGCTTAGCGAGAGAATAGTGACAAAATTTTCTCTCGCTAAAATTTCGTTAGAAAATTTCATCGCTTTTCCCTCACTGCACTTAGTGATGGAATAGTGAATAGCAACGAAATTTTTTGTCGCTACTCCCTTGCTAATCTGAGTGACGAAAATATAAGTTGTTATTTTGTTGCTAATATGTTAGATTTCCATGGCTAGTTCATCGGTATTCCATTGATATTTCGTCACTAAAAATTTATTTAGTATTTTTCTACATTAAAATTTTTATATTA
Source organism: Omphalea diandra (assembly GCA_949677035.1). Lineage (NCBI taxonomy): Eukaryota > Viridiplantae > Streptophyta > Magnoliopsida > Malpighiales > Euphorbiaceae > Omphalea > Omphalea diandra. The sequence continues at coordinate 7,010 of CATIWR010014443.1, read as the reverse complement.
TTACTTTTTTATTTGTATTTAAATTTGAAATTGTAGTAAAAAATTAATATTGAAAGGAATATAATACATAAAAAGATATTTATTTATTAAAATTAAAACAAATTATATTACATTTACAGTAAAATTGTACATATAAGATACATAAATATATATATATATATATAAACCTAATTATCTTTGTCCTGATTATTTTGACTCTAGAAACTAATCATCCTCTAGAGGCGAAGATGGTGTTGGTGGAATCTGACAATGCATATTAGCAAATATAGATGATAACGTTTGTTGCATGATAGTAAACTACTGATCAAGCTCATGTTGAAACTGAACTTGAAGCTCACCTCGAATCTCTTCTGGAAACTCGTCTCGAACCTCATCTCGAACATGCATCATAATGCGCGACACCAATTCTGGACCTTGAGACATATGTGATGTGGTTGAATAAGAGTTGGTGCAAGAAGGGGGACGACTAAATGTTGCCTTAGAGTCAAGTTCGTACACTCTGCTCTTCTTATATCCTCTAACAAGATTCATGTACACCACCTAGTCAATGTTGATGTCTTGAGTTTCCACAAAACTCTTTGGTATTTGTAAACTAACATCAACAATACCTTTCTCTACTACAACTTAATAAATATGAATAATAATTATGAATTATAATTAAAGTTATTATAATATCATTTTTGAAATAAGAAAATAGTGCACTGATTTTTATTAAACTCACATCAATGTCCTGTGATTTTTTATCACTAAATTTATTGTCGTTCTTCTTAATATGTCTTTTTGAAAACCTCATAATATGTAGTTGGATGTTTAGTTCTTTCTCCTGAAATAAATTTTATAACTTTAATCAAAATATTCAATAATTAAACAAAAAAGATAAGTAAATAAACTAACCAAATCCATGGCGTGCTCAATGAATGATCTGGAACCGGTGGTGAGACAAACTAGTACCAACACCAGAAGGCTCTATGCGTCTGTTCCTGGAAGCTTGGGCAAAATGAGCTTGAAATTTAAGCGTATCTCATTTTGTTTCTACAAATTCCAAATATTTTTGAATATGCATTCTGACCTATTACCATGTTTCCAATGGGATAAAGTATCCAAATACAGCCTAGTAGTTGTATTCTCTCATGCAATCTTGACCATGCTCTCCGAAGCAGCATTCCCAAAAAAATATTTCTGCAATATAAGAAAATAAAAGATGAGCACAGAAATAAAAATTATATTAAGTAAAAATTTTAATTTGCACCATGAACTCCTCCCAATAGAAATTCTTGGTATCCATTGATACTGTCTTCTAAGTATAGCTTTCATGGTCCAAACGCCCCTTGAAAATTGAGAAACTGCGATTAGAACACCGATTTTTTAGGATTAAACTGAAAAAAATGCACAGTTGCATAATATTTAACCAAATATATATATATAATGAGATGATTATAACAACATAACTCATACCAATGTCATGTAATCTAGATCAATGAGATGATGAAGGACCAACTGTCGACGTAGTAAAAGTATCACAAGTAGGCGATTGTGTAGGTGTAGCAGGTGGCGAAAGAGGTGATGAAGGGAAAGAATATGAAGGCGATGCTATAACTGGTGGAGCTAGAGGTGATGATATGGGTTGATCAGACAGTGATGCATTAGGTGACAAAGAAGAAGGCCTATCATGTTGGCCTCGACTAGTACCTCGTGTAGTTCCTCGCCCTGAGAAACTCCCACAATATCGATCATTCCCTAGCATCCTTTAAAATATATAAAAATGTTTGTTTAGAAATTCATTTACATACAAACATTATAATAAAATAATTACAAAAGGAGTTGTAATAATACTACCTCTAATCACTATCAACATTATGTAAAGTAATATCATCATCAACTAATTCTTCATTTTCTGACACATTATTCTCATTATCACTCTTATCAACGTCAATAAATGAGCCTGTTGGATCAATCAAGCTTATTTGTTAATCTTGAACGAAGTTCAATTTCATGAATCTTTGTGTCGTCACCTTGGAAAGGTTCATTATTTACAATCAAAACTTCTACCACAAATCTAGTTTTTATTTTGCAAATGGCCCACTAATCATTCTTATCACACGTTAAGCTAGGATATGTGGCATAATACACTTACATTACTTGTAACACCAGGACAAATGGTTCATACTTATTGAATATTTTTTCATAATTCACATCAACAATTTTGTATTGCTTTTGAACTATCATACCAATATTTGGTCTAGCATCATACCACTCATAGTTGAATAAAACAGTTCTTTTGTAGGGTAGTGCAGGATACTCTAGCTCTAGAACTTCAGTTAATTGATTGTCGTAGTCACTCTCATCAGCACTATATTTTGCGCCCTTTATGCAAACCCCACAATTATTAGTTGCTTTATTAAAATCATGTGCTCTAAAGTGAAATTTGTAATCGTTGAATAATATCCATGATACAACTTTACAGTAAGTAATAGACGTTTTGCCAAATCTTTGATGAAAATATTGGTAACATTATTTGATCGATTATGTACCTAAAAATTATATTAATTTAGTAATCAAGCATTAAATTATGATACACTAACTTGAAAATTACTAGTTTATCATGCATTTTAAATACTCATATATTGATTGAACTAAATAGCAAAATCATTCTTCATATACACATCAACCTAGTTTTTAGTAATTGTTGGGTAACTTTGGTGTAACTGTAATACATAAATTCTTCACATCATATGTAGAAAATCACAGACATTAGCATATACATGTGCATTTCCATATTGTAGAAATAAAGATGAATACTTACTCAATAGAAAATGTTAGTGCCTTACAATTCAGTAGAATATACGTGTGTGCAACATGATATTCTTTGTCAATCAACATTCTTATTTTGAACCCCCCTAATAAGTGACCTACAGGTTTGAATATACTAAGCATCTCATCATATTCTTCATAATCCCCTCTACATTCATCATTATTTTGGGGTACTTTTTGATGTCATGTATTAATGTGAGGCTCAAAGTAGGGTGCACAAAATGTTGAAGTTTCTTCAACCAAATATGCATTGCATATCGAACCTTTAACCTAAGCTTTATTTTACACGTTATTTATTAACTTTTGAAGGTACCTTTCGAATGGATGCATCCATCAATATTGAATTGGTCCTAAAATTCTTGCTTCATATGGAAGATGAATAAGGAGATCTTTCATCAAATCAAAGAACCTTGAGGAAAATATACATTCAAGCTTACACAAAATAATAGGAATCCCTTGCTCCAGCCACCTCATATAATCCGCACGTATAATAGTTGAAGTTAAATCCTTGATAAAAAGGCTCAACTCTGTTAGGGCTTGCCAAACATGTGTTGGAAGCTGCTCATGAAATGCAATTGGCATTAACCGTTGCATGAACATATCACAATCGTGACTTTTCATCCCAAACAACTTAAGTCTTTGCATATCCATACATTTGTCCATATTTAAGACATATCAATCTGTAAATCACAACCCCTTAACCCATTCACATAAAGTCATTTTTCCCTATTTGTCAAGAGTGTAATAGGCTTTAAGATATTTTCCAGTTATAGGATCATGATCTAATTCTAATCTTTGAAAAACCTATTTCAGGTATTCCCTTGATTTGGCATTATCTTTGGTTTTTTTTTTTCTAATTCATCATCATATTAAACTCATATAAAAAACATTCTCCTCACTATGCATCACATCTAAATTATGCCTAATCAGGTTGGTTTTCCAATATGGCAAATCCCAGAATATGTTTCATTTCCTCTAGCTAGTTAATTTTGAAATTGGTCCATTCGCTACACAACCATCAATATCAATGACCTTTTGCAATCTTCATTCCTCTATCTCTGCTAATATCTCATATCCAAGTCAGATTGGTGGTGTTGTGGCAGTCAATTTTCTATTTTTAAGAAAGGATGTTATGTTCCTCTGAAATGGATGTTCATCAAGTAAAAATTTACGTTCGTTGTCAAACCACGATGTCTTACCCCCTTTCAATAGAGTAAAAGCATTTGAGTTGTCCATGCAATAAAGACATGCCAACTGTTATACTCCACCCTGACAACATAGAATATGCAAGAAAATCACTAATTGTCCACATCAATGCAGAGCGTTGTTAAAAATTCTGCTTCTTTGACACATCATAGGTTTGCACCATAACTTCTTCATCTTTGCAATGAATGGTTGCATGAAAACACCCAACCTTTGGATTCCTAGGTCTCGGAACAATTGCAATTAAAAATATATATTCTTCTTTTATACACATCCATGGTGGCAAATTATATGGATTGACTATAACAGGCCAAGATGAATATTATTGTCCTGACCGACTGAATGGTCGAAACCCATCTGTGCAAAGTCTAAGTCTTACATTCCTACATTCAGCTGCGAATGTCGGATGCATCCTATTAAAAATGCTTCCACGCTTTTGAGTCTAAGCAATGACTCATCATGCCATCTTCTTCTTTAACATGTTTGACATGTCGTCTCATATCTTTAGTCATGGCTTTAGATGTATACAACCTTTGTAATCTTGGTGTGAGCAGAAAGTAGTACATTTCTTATAAGGAATTGTCGATTTTCACTTAGAACTTCCAACACTAAACGACTTATAACGTAGAAATGCACAAAACTTGTAACTAATCAACTCATTATCTTCTCCCTAATGGAATCGTATAACCATTTTTATAATAATGAATCTTTTCCACAGGTAAACTCATTCCTCGTACCAATTTCTTTGTGCTATAAAAGTCCTCAGTCATAACATTATCAGGTGGTAACAACTCTTGAATTAATTGGCATATATCATCATAACACTTTTCAGACATATGATGTTCTGCCTTAATGTTTAACAATTCAACAACAACTGATAATTGTGAATGGGTACTACATCTAAGCCATATTTCTTTATCTACAGCCTGTAACTTATTATAAAATTATTATGCTTCAGCATTTGGTGCTTCTTTTACAACAGTTGCATGAAATGATGAACTAGCAGCATCAAATACCATTTCATAGTAAGTGCTATAAAATTCATAATCTACAATAAAAAGGAAAGTCTATTTCTTCCACACCAACTGATGTTCCTAAATTTGCCCTTACATATGGTTCACCATGTTTAGACCATTGATAATATCCAGGAACATATTCATATTAAGCCAAATGGTGCCTAACTATTTCAACTTAATCATATCGTCAATTTTGACACTCATATGATTATATGGACACCTTATCTTATTCTCATCTGTATACTTTAGATGGCTACAAGTAAATATTATAAAAGTTTCCTATGCCCTCTAAAAATTTTGAATTTAAGAACACATCAATTACCCTATGGTACATCCACTCACAATCAAAACTCATTATTTTGTACCTAAAATTACGTCACTGACAAACAAATATCATTATGTTTCACATTTGTAATCTCATGCCTAAGATTTATTCAATTTCGTGTATTTTCAAGGTTTGAACCTAATCCATTCAAAAATGCATTGTCTATAGTTTCAATGCACTTATGTAAATTTCGGCAACATGTCACCATAGTTATCCAAGTGCATGATGTAAAACATGTATAAACAAATGCATTAGACACCTTATCACAAGTTTCTTATCACATTAATCGGCACACATTTCAATAGGCATATGGAGAACAATATCACACTACCAAAATTCAAACTCATGTCACGAGTTTAGTCAGACAATGCATTTTCAAACTGTCATATGAGACAATTTAGTAAATTACTTATACTTAATGTGAGTAATTCACTAAAAAAGTTTCTAAGGTTACCCCTAAAACTCTAACGAAATTTCAACAGAGTTTCGGCATAACCAGAAACTACCAAACATCAATATGAGATATATAATTGACGTCCTTGTCAAAAAAAAAAAATACTTCTAATATTTTTCCAACCATAATCCTCAATATTACGAAAAAACTTGCATAAACACGCACTTCTAACATAACATAAATGAACAACAATTTTCACAACCATAACCCCAACCATTCATCACAAATCAATATCACAACTCATCATTGTGGATCAATAATTTTCTAAATTTATATAAATTAGTGTATATTATATAACGATAATTAAATGAACATCACATTCCATAATTAAGAATAATATAACATAAAATTAAAACTTAATTTCTAATTAATATACCAAATAAATATGTATAGTAAAATTAATTCCTTAATTACTAATAAATTCCTTATAAATAAATAAATTATTTCTCAAATTAATCCTTAATAATTATTTTTAAATTTTCCAATTAATATTAAAATTATATCATAAATATTAATTTTTAATGTCTTAAAAAATCTACTAAATAATATAATATACTATAAATTAATTTCACAATTAATAATAAATTCCAAATAAATTCTAACTTTCAAATTTATCATAAAAAATAATAACATACTTAATGTCTAACTTCCTAATTAATTACATATTTATTCGTTAGTTCATATTTTCTAATTAATTCTCAATTTTCTAATTCATTACAACACCAAAACTTTATTTATTAATTTCTATTTATTATAAATTTAATTATGATAATTAATTTTTTAATAAATTAAATAATTTTCTAATAATTCACTATTTCAAGTATTCAAATAATTTGAAAAATTCACTATAATTTTCTCTAAAAATTGAAAATATCAACACACCTAATTTATTTCACATATTTCAATATTTCAACTATTTTTCACAGAATTTGCAACAAAACCTATTTAACTAAACTACATAATATTATGAAAAATAAATAAATTTTTAAATATCAATATTTCATAATTTAAAATTTAACATTATTTATAAAAATATATATATATATATTTCATAATTTCATACTTTCATCATAATTTACACTATATATATATATATATATATATATATATATATATATATATATATATATATATATATATATATATCAACAAAAACTATATATATATAATATAAAAACCACAAAAAAATATCTAGAACAGA
>CATIWR010014440.1:0-53596 GCA_949677035.1 Omphalea diandra | reverse complement strand
TTTTATTTGTGTCTCAAAAAAAATAGACACATATATCAAAAAACACCCCCTACAGTTTTTACTATAAAAACTTTAATTAATATATATATATATATATATATATATATATATATATATATATATATATATATATATATATATTTTAATTTTAAGTGAGTGACATTTGTGCAAAATGTCATTAAAAAATATCACAATAAATTATTTTTCTTGTAGTGAGAATTGTTGCACAACAATACTATGGAAATGTGATAAGGAAGTTGGTGTTCTACAAGAGGTTTTTTGGAGAGGGAATGAAGGATTGTGGACCTGGTGTTGAGAAAGAACATGTTCATGCAATTTTCACTATGATTGAGTATATATATGCATTTTGTTTGTGTAATTATTTGCCATGCTTAGTAGGGCTTGACTTGGACGATCATTGTCACGACCCCATTTAGACCGTGATCAACGCTAGGGAATGGCTAGACTTAAAACCACTGAAATTCGTAGCAAGCGTATTCCATTTTAATCTAAGCTAATCTTTAATTAATGATTATTGAGGTTTTGCAATGACAAGAAATAATATCTACCATGATTTACATAACAAAATTCATAATATCTATCAATTTACAAGTCTTACTATTCTAAACTGCAGAGTGCTAGAATCTAAATAAATTAGGAACTAGTATTATATAATATGCCCACATGGATGAAAGACTGCGAGACCTTAAAATAATTTATCAGATTAGCTTCTACCTGAAAAATTAATTGAAACTATTAGTATTGACAGTGAGATAATAGTATATACTTCTATAATCTACTAGGTGGGGACACATTATGCATTAACAAGAATCATACATAGCAAATATACAAGCGTTGAATGATGCATATATATATATATATATATATATATATATATATATATATATATATACACAATTCATTAATAGGGTCAAACATATGGAATGTGAACGAGAGCAGAACCCTATACTCTAATACTAATAGCCATTAGACTCTCTTATTCCAAATAGATTAACACCCAAAGAGTAAACTCTACCAGGGTTGCTAAACAGTTCGCTTATTCTAATGTACCATCACCCAGGGAGTAAACTTGATCAGGGTCCTCATAATCTCATCATATCATAATTGTTGGCCCCTTGAGCACCAAGAAGGGGGGCTGAATTGGTGGTAAATTTAAAATTTGGAAGGAAGGTAACAAAAGATGTATATAGAAGAAGTAGGAGAAGAGATGGAGACATAAAGTTTTATAGTGGTTCGGGTGTTAATTAACCCTACATCCACTCTCCAATTCTTCATAATTGGGTGTTCCACTAACTCTAAATGGTGTTTCCAAGCTCACACCAAACTTGTACACTTTGTGTTTTATGGCTCACACACAACCTTACTCTTTGTGTTTTTAATGCTCACACAAAAACCTCTCGAGTGTTTTCCAAAGGCTCACATCGAACCTATTACAAGAGTTTTACAGCTAGGCTAGCTCTTAAACCCAATTATAATGGTGTTTAATGTTCACACCCAATAATATCAACTCACATATAAAGAATTAAAAATTGAGAAATAAAATTGCAAGAGTTTGTCTATATTCAATGTTATTCTCTTGCAATCATGTCTGTTTGGTAGAGTATTTATAGACAATAACCACCAAAGAGACATTACAAAGAAATTATGTCTAAATCTCTAAGGCATGCTAGGTAGAACCTACACTAAATGCCTGTCAGACAGAATTCACGGTCATTACTTATCAGTCACGATAGTGATTTCTCCTTTTGCACTAAATTTGATGAAATTGAGGTAGAGACCCCTATTTGTATCTAACGGCTAGTCCATATAACATGCTTTCATTAGTCTTCTAAGGAATATAGTCATTGTGTTATTCCAACCAACCAAAGTCGCAGTCACGAGATTACTTCCTCTTGGACGTGATTGGCACCACGAATCTGTCTGTTTGATAAAGAGAAGTTGCTTCAATAAGTCGCAGCCTCGAAGATTTTTTCACCCTTGCGACTTTTGATATGTTAACGGTTATCTTGGACACTTGGCAAGCTCTAGTTATAGACTCAATTCCCTCTAAGCAACTCTAAAAGTCGTAGTCGCGATTCCTAACACAGAGGGCACCGCAAATTCAACTATTGTTCTTCATTCTTTTCTTGCTTAGGTCGTATAGTTATTTGCTCTACGAATCCGTCTGAGCTAAAGTCATTCATTGCTCTTGCAATGTTGCGATCACGAATTATAAAACCTTGGTTGTGAATTAGGATGCCTTTAACAAAGCTTCAAACTTAGACTCTCATTCAACTTTCATTGCATACCTATCTTAAAAACTACAAAAAAAAATACTTAAAAAAATGTTAGAGTATGTCAATCTATATTGTCAAGATTAAAATAGAGTTTTGACTTAGGTTTAACCAATCTAGTAAAATAATCTCGCCCCTTTTTGATTTTGACAACTTAGATTGATTTTGCAAAAGATAAAGAGTTGCATTAGTGTGAAGTTGAAATGGTTAACCAGTTTAATAAAATAAAATTGGTAAAATATCAATTTAAACTTGAAATGAAAATAAACTAATTTAGATTGCTCCCCCTCAAATTATACTCCTCCTTACTTATGTCATGCAATAACTTTCAAAATCTCTCTATTTCTGTCCCTCTTTGTCAAGATAAAAAAGAGAGAACAATCATAGATAGAGGAATGATGATAGGGATAAGTGTAAAGTGATTCAAATAAAGAGCAATCATATTTTAAGAACAAACATCATAAATATAAACTTTAAATTTTGTTGATGTAGAGAAAGACAAACATAATAAAACATAAGCATAAAGAACAAGAAAATACGGGACCATAAAGGTAGGCTATAAGACAAATAAAACAAAAAGAATAATAATTATAAGACTAAAGAAAACTAGAAAATTAAAGAGCTATCATCATCTCTACAATCTCCAATGTCCTCATATCCTCCTCCACCTTATGCTTCATCTCCTTATTTCACCTTATGGTCTTCCTCTTCTTCTAGAGTGTCCTCCCAATCTTCAAAATCGGGGAGATGGCAAGGTGTTGCTCCTACCTTTTCTTGAAGGTCCACTAAATCATAGTAGGGGTGGGAAATAATAAGAAATATTTTCTTTATCATGACCTTGTTCAATTTCTTATTAATGGAAGAGAGAGAGATGGCAGCGGTTTTGGATTTTGGTTTGGGCTTAGAAGATGGGATTGGTTGGGCACCTTCCTCTATCACAAGCCTCTTCCTTTTTGAAGCTTGAGTGGTTTTATGCTTCTTAGCCCCAATAGACCCCAGGGTGTAAATGTAAGTATCAGGATGTATAGCTTTGGCATTTATGAGATAGGGAAAATCAAGGAAGTAATGGGAGGGCAAGTATTTCTTAATGATGAATTTCTCATTTTTCTCATTTAGGGCTCCTACATAGCAGTAGATAGCTGTGACATGAGAGGGGAGGGGAAATTGGGTTTTAAGTTTAGTACTCATATGAATCAATTGATCCATAAGGTACCAACTGATTTGAATGGGTTTGTTCTTAGTTAGGAGAAATAGAAATGCCAAGTCATTTTGGGAAATTTTTTCATTCCCATCACTCCTAGTATTTACTGAAAACGTGATAACTCGATGAAGAAGCTAATTTGGAAAGGTGCGAATGTGCTTGCCCAGAGACATTTTTAGGTCAAGTTTGGTTTTAATGGATATCTCTGACCAAAATTTTTAGTAAACGATATTAAGTGTAGAGATGATGAAAGGGATATCATACCCCACTTGAAGGTTGAAGATGTTAGAAAGTTGTCAAAAGGTTATAAAGTGAGGGTCCCTAAAAGCCTAAAAAACTAACCTGTACGAACTTGCTTTTGATCCGGCTCTCCTGCTCAAAGTGATCGAGCATATGAACTCTTTGACGATTTCTTCATATTCGAGTTCATCTTTGAAGATAAACTTGTCCCATCCCAATTTTGATAGAAAAACATGTGTTTCTTCCTCGATTCTAAGTGACTCAAGGAGAAAGGTAGAGAAAATTATATTAGGTTGGATTATCTTTTTGGAATGCTTTGTGTCAATCTTTCTCTTCTTTGGTTATTTCCTTCATTAGTTGAAGGGCAGAAGGGCTTAAGGTTGGGCAATGCCCTTCCCTTTCTTTACTTTGATAGTTTCTTAGGTATGATTGAAGGAAGTTGGGAGAGTTTGGAAGATTTGAGAGAAGAAAAGAGTTAAAGATGAAAATCGAAGTTAAAAGTAGAATGAATGGGTGTTAGGATGGTTTAAATAGGAAAAAATCTAAAGTGAAACAGTAACAAATGGTAAAAATTACATTAAATGAGGGGTTGACATTGGTTGATAATCTAATCAATCAATGCCTAATAGTTACTCAAATTCACAATCACGAAAAGCAAGTTGCAACTGCTAATTACAAACTTTATGAGTAACGGTTAAAAATTCTTCAAAAAATGAAGGAGTCAACGGTTAAAAAATTCAAATTTTGAAAGGTGATGAATAAGAATAGCGACCATGAATTAGAAACTTGACAAAAATGAATGCATGCTTGTAAATAGCAACTGTGAAATGACAATAGCGATCACTATTTACAAGGCAAAAATAAAAACAAGGTAAGAATAGAATTTGCCTTCATAAATGTGATCTACTTAATGTAGTGATGATTAATTCAAGCAAATATGCATAGAAAAGCTCAATTTCTTAAATAATTAGCACATCCAAAGAAATTCAACATGCATAAATATCAAACATATTAATCAAATTGACAAACCAAATAAAAAGTATAAGTATAGATCAATTTTTCACCATAAGGAGCTTTCATCTAACATCCTTAGCTCCCTCTTAATAAAGTTCATCCTTTCTTCATTTAGGGGTTTAGTGAAAATGTCTGCAAGTTGATGATTACTATCAATAAATTCTAACACTACATTGTCATTTTGGACATGATCTCTAAGAAAATGATGTCTAATGTTAATGTGTTTACTCTTAAAGTGTTGGATGAAATTCTTTGAAAGATTTATTACATCTGTGTTGTCACATTTAATGGGAATATGATCAACATCTTTACCATAATCCTTGAGTTATTATTTCATCTAAAGGATTTGGGTGCAACAATAACCTATCGTCACATATTTCACTTTAGGGGTGGATAACGTAACTAAAACTTGTTTCTTACTAAACCAAGAAAACTAAGCATTCTTCTATAAATTGGAAAGTTCTAGAAGTGCTCTTTCTATCTAATATACTACCAGCATAATCTGCATCTGAATACCTTAAAAGACTAAATGATAAATTCCTAGGATACCACAGACCTAAGTGCAATGTGCCAAGCAAATATTTAAAAATCCTTTTAACAACATTCATATGAGATTCCTTAGGGCATGATTGAAACCTAGCATACATGCATACACTAAACGTAATATCGGGTCTAGAAGTAGTGAGATAGTGGAGAGAACTAATCATACCTCTATACTTCTTCTCATCAATTGACTTAACTGATTCATCTTTGTCTAGCTTGATGGTAGCATTCATTAGGGTCTTAGGGTCTTAGCTACTTTGCATCCATCCATGCCAAATCTTTTAAGTAGATCCTTTGTGCACTTAGCTTGGTTGATGAAGATGTCCTTTTTGGTTTGTTTGATTTGTAGACCAAGGAAGAACTTAAGCTCTCCCATCATGCTCATCCCCAATTCTCGAGTCATACACTTAGCAAAATCTTTATGAAGAGATTCATTAGTAATACCAAATATAATTTCATCAATATATATGTACAATGAGTGTGTCTTGATTGTGTTTTTTGACAAATAAAGTTGTGTCAACCTTCCCTTTTTCAAAATTAATTTGTAAAAGGAATTAACTAAACCTATCATACAAAGCTCTTGGAGTTTATTTTAGACCATATAAGGCTTTAGTTAGTTTGAAAATATGGTTTAGAAAAGCATGAGATTCAAGACCAGGAGGTTATTCAACATAAACTTCCTCCTCAATAAGTCTATTCAAAAATACACTTTTAACATCCATTTGAAAAAGTTTAAAATTCATGTGGCAAACATATGCTAAAAGAGTCCTAATGGCTTATAATCTAGTTATGGGAGCATAAGTTTCATCATAATTAATGCCTTCCTTTTAGTTGTATCCTTTTGCAACCAATCTAGCTTTGTTCCTAGTGATGAAACCTTGTTCATCTAACTTATTCCTAAACACCCACTTGTATCTTATAATTGGGTGTTCCTTAGGCCTAGGAGCTTGTTCTCATACTTTGTTTCTCTCAAATTGGTTGAGTTCTTCTTGCATAACAATCACCTAACTTTTATCGTTAAGAGCTTCATCAATTGATTTTGGCTCAAATTGAGAAACAAATGCAAGATTATTATCTAATGGATGAAGTTGAGATCTAGTACTTACTCCCTTGAATGTCTCACCAATGATTAGATCTTTTAGGTGATGTTTAAAGAATCTCTAATCTTTGGAAGATCTTAAGGTGGAATTTCTACTTCTTGTAGATGGGATTCCTTTTCTTCTTTTAATGACTTGTTATCTTCAAGGTCAATCACCAATTCTTTTGGAGTCGAGTCTAGCTCTAATTTTTCAAAGTCACCTATAAGACTATCAACAAGAGAACCTTTCTCAAGATCAAGTTTACTAGATTCACTAAACACAATATTCATAAACTCTTCAATAACCATAGTTTTTTTTATTGAAAACCCTATAAGCTCCACTAGAATTGGAATAGCCCTGAAAAATACCTTCATTTATCCTAGAATCAAAATATCCAAGGTTATACAGTATTTAAAATGTAGCATTTTCATCCAAAAAGTCTTAGGTATGAAATCTTAGGTTTTCTACCATTCCAAAGCTCATAAGAAGTTTTGTTGAGAATAGGTCTTTTGAAAACACAATTAGCAATATAACAAGAAGTATTAATGGCTTCAGACCAAAAGTAATTAGGTAAGGAATACTCATTGAGTATAGTTCTTGCCATCTTTACTAATGTCCTATTTTTTCTCTCTACAACACCATTCTGTTGTGGGGTTCTAGAAGTAGAAAAATTATGAGAAATCTCATTCTCTAAACAATAAGTTTCAAAGATTCATTTTAAAATTCCTTTCCATGGTCACTCTTTATAGAAAAGATGAAGTAACCTTTTTTATTTTGAACTCTTTTTGCAAAACTTTTAAAAGCATCAAAAGTGTCATTCTTATGAGCTAGAAAGGACACCCAAAACCTAGAGTAATCATCAACTAGGACAAATGCATAATACTTTCCACCTAAATTAACACTCTTAGTAAGTCTAGTCAAGTCCATATGGATAAATTGAAAAAGTCTGGATGTACTTACAACATTCTTTGCTTTAAAGGAAGTTTGATGTTGCTTCCCAATTTGGCAAGGTCTACAAGTCTTGTCCTTTGAGAATTTTAACTTAGGAAGACCTTCCACTAGTTCTCCTTTAGATAGACTTTGTAGAAGCTCCATGCCAGCGTGACCAAGTCTTTATGCCAAAGCTAAGCTTTATTATTAAGATTGGTTAACTAAATTGTTTAAGTCAATTAAATAGGTATTGATTTTCTTTTCACCCTTAAGGATTATCTTCCTATCCACCAAAGCGGTAACCCAACAGTCTCTAGGTTCAAACGTGACTTTATTACCTTTATCATATAATTGACTTACACTTAACTAATTATGTTGTAAACCAACTATAAAAGAACATTGTCATTAAGTGAACTACCATTCCTATCAATTATTCCAATGCTAATTACCTTACCCTTGGCATTATTCCCAAACGTGACATTACCAGCTTCCTTCTCTTTTATGGCTATGAATAGCTTTTCGTTGCCTGCCATATGCTTTGAACACCCACTATACACATGCCAATCATTGTCTTCATTGGTGGTTGCCATACAATCCTACACTGCACAAATAAATCACCTTTGTTTAGGTACCTAAGCATACTTAGGTCCTTAGGTGTTAGGTATTGAAGGGCCCTCTAATTTAAAGTAAGCCTTCCTTATATAATAGAAAGTGTTTATATGACCAAACTTCATACAATAATGACACAGGAGCTTAAACTTATAAGTCTTTCTCCTATGCATGACTTTAGTATGAGTAAGGTCCTTCTCATACTATGATGGTGAAAATATGGACATGTGCAAGAATGATTAGGAGTATAAGAGAATTTTTTTTTATGTGTTAGGGTGAGCATGCTTCTTATTGTAGATGAATGCATGATTAGCCTTTTTAGGCTTAGGCCTTGAGCCTTGAGGTGTCTTTCCCTTATCATTGGGCATAGGTGGCCTAGTGCTATAAGCACTCTTCCTCCTAATTACCTCAATGATAGATGTTTGAGGTGCTGAAGCTCTAATAAAAGTAGTGAGAAAGGGTGTAGATGATGAGGAGGCTCCATTGAAGCATGAACTATGTCTTATTAGGGGAGGTTTTTGAGATATAATTATTGTATCTAAAGCTTCTTTCCCTTTGTGAAACTTAGAAATATAATTTATAAGCTTAATTACTTCTCCTTTTAGAGTGTCATTTTCCTTTCTCAAGGAGTTTAGAGACGAAAAAGACTTAGTAAGACTTTCAACAGATTTTTTGAGTTCTTCATTTGAAGTCCTCAACTTACTTACAAACTCATTTAATGAGTTGAACTCATTTTTCAATTTTGAGTATTTCTTTTTGTAAGTTTTCATTTATGACTTATACTTATCACATCTCAATGTAAGAGCTTCTAAGAGCTCATCATCTACATCACCATATTCATCATAATTTTCACTAAAGTGGGGTGAAGAACTTACTTTTTAGAAAAGTCCTTTTGTGCCATGAAACAAAGATTTGCTACTTTCTTATCTTCATCCTCCTTACTAGAGTTATCATCTCAAGTGGCTTTGAAGCTTTTCTCCTTTTCTTTTTCCTCTTTCTTCTTTTTTTTAGCTTGGGGCAATCATATTTGATGTGGCCTTGCTTGCCACACTCATAGCATGTTACTTCATTTTTTTTTATTTGAGGTTGGGAGATGCCTTCTTGAAGTTCTTTCTATCTTTTCTTTTTCTTATCAACTCCTTAGTTCTTCTAGAAAGCATGGCCAACTCCTGCTCTTCCTTTTCACTATCATCATCACTTGAGACAACTTCTGCCTCTTTGTCTTTGACTAAGAATTTAAAGGTCAAGGTCTTTTTGTTTCAGATTTGTCATTCTTGTCCCCTTGCCCTCTCATCTTCTTTGTTTCCTTATCTTTTTTTAAGGCTAGCTTATGTGTAAGAAGCTTGAATATGAGGACATCTATTGGCACTTTTTAAATTTCTAGATTTGACTCTTGAATACTACACTCCTTTGCATCACACTTTTCAAAAGGTAAAGATTTGAGTATTTTGGTGTTTACCTCATGATTGGTGAGTACTCTTTCAAACTTTTTCATGTTTGTGACGATGGATAGGAGTCTATTCATTATATCGATGATGCTTTCATTGTCTTTCATCATGAATAGCTTCCATTATATGACATACATCTCCAATCTGCTGGACTTCATCAAGGTTGTGCATTCATGGTAATTCTCTATAGCTTTCAAAGTTCATGGGCTGTGAGGCAATGTTGTACTCTTCTTATTTCTTCCTTTGACAAAGAGCTAAGAAGAATTGTCATTGCCCTTTTGTTTCTTCCATTTGATCTTTTATGAGCTTTCACCCATTCCTTCCTTAGGATTAACTCTTCACTTCCATTAACCACCTTGGTAGGAGGTTTCCATTCCTTTGCAATTATATCCTAATGATCCATCACATTACTGTCTAAGTATATATCCATTTTATACTTCCAATGCATATAGTCGGATCGATCGAAGTATGGCTTGAGGTAAGTGTTGGTTCTTTCTTATGCCATTGGTCTTTACTCACACAATTAAGGGTTTTAATGAGACCTTGCTTTGATACCACTTGTTGGCCCTTGAGTACCAAGAAGGAGGGGTTGAATTTGTGGTAAATTTAAAATTTAGAGGAAGGTAGTAAAAGATGTATATAAAAGAAGTAGAGGAAGAGATGGAGACACAAAGTTTTATAGTGGTTCAGGTGTTAATTAACCATGCATCTACTTCCTAATTCTTCACAATTGGGTGTTTCACTAACTCTAAATGGTGTTTCCAAGCTCACACCAAACTTGTACACTTTGTGTTTTATGGCTCACAAACAACATTACAATTTGTGTTTTAAGGCTCACACAAAAAAAACCTCTTAAGTGTTTTCTAAAGGCTCACACTTAACCTATTATAAGAGTTTTACAGCTAGACTAACTCTCAAACCCAATTACAATGATGTTTAATGCTCACACCTAATAATATCAACTAAAATACAAAGAATTAAAGGTTGAGAAACAAAATTGCAAGAGTTTGGCTATATTTAATGATATTCTCTTGCATTCATATCTGTTTGGTGAAGTATTTATAGACAATAACCACCAAAGAGACGTTACAACTATGTTTAAATCTCCAAAGTATGCTAGGAAGATCCTGCATTAAATGCCTACTAGACACAATTTATGGTCGTTGTTGATCAGCTGGCATTGTAATTTCTCCTTTTTTATCAAATTTGCTGAAATCATGGTAGAGAACCCTATTTGTATCTAACGGATAGTCCACATGGCATGCCATCATTGGTGTTCCAAGGAAAATAGTTGTGTTATTCCAACTAACCAAAAGTTGCGGTCGCGAGATTACTTCCTCTTGGACCCGATTGGCACCATGAATTCGTTTGTTTGACAAGGAGAAGTTGCTTCAATAGGTCGTGGTCTTGAAGACTTTTTCACCCTCATAAATTTTGATTTGTCAACGGTTATCTTAGACACTTGGCAAGCTCTGGTTATGGACTCAGTTCCCTCCAAGCAACTCCAAAAGTCTCAATCACGATTTCTAATGCGAATGGCACCACGAATTCGACTGTTTGGTCTTCATTCTTTTATTGCTTAGGTCTTGACAACGATTTGCTCTGTAAATCCATAAGGAACAAAGTCATTCATTCCTCTTGTAATGTCGCGATCGCGAATTATGAAACTTTGGTTGAGAATTAGGATGCCTTTCATAATGCTTGAGACTTAAACTCTCATTCAACTTCCAATGCATACCTATTTTAAAAACTATAATTTTTAATATCCTAAGCCCAAAAAGTAAGCTCAACCAAGACACTGTCTCATAATATTTAATATCCTAAGCCCACAGAGCAAGCTCAACAAGGGCACTATCACATCATAATATTTAATATCCTAAACAAACTTAACCAGGACACTATTACATCATAATATATTAACATCCTAAACCCAGAGAGCACGTTTAACCAGGGACTATGATATCATCATATTCTTAATATTCTAAACCTAGAGAACAAGCTCAACAAAGGCACTACTCGATCACAATTACTTATGTAAGATCATACCGATGTGCACTCGGTGCAGATGTAATCCATTAGGTGGCTTGTTTTGCTAATGCTATTAATCCACAATCATATTAATATCACAAATTATTGACATCAATTTCACAAATTATTCACATCACTATCACAAATTGTTATACACACAAATAATAATATAATGCAATATCAATAATAATATTCATTAGAAAGAAAAGGCAAGTCAAACTAGTATGCCATAAGAGTATATGATATTAACTCAAAGAAGGTTGAAGATCATAAAATAAACCTACAATTTTGGTGGTGTAGACTTGGTTGCAGGAGTCTAAATAAAGGAATATAATTTATTAAAATCACTATGGAATATTATTCCTAGCCTAACTTTTAAGATTATTATTTTCCTTGAATCCTTATTTAATTCCCATCTTCTATCTCCCATAAAAAAAATAGGACATAATCCCCCTCCCTAGTAAAACGGTTCAATTTCCTATAAAAACATTTCTACAATATATATTAATATCACTCAATTCGAGTTGGATATCCAAACTTTTCACATACCCGACCATACACATTACATAATCCAATAATTAATAATTCTCAATTTATCAACATAATCCTTCACATAATTTCCAACAATTATAAAATAACAATAATTACCTTAGCGACAAAATAACTATCGACATTATCTATCGACGAAGCATTGGTCGGTAACATGATATTGACGAAAATTGTTATCCGTCGAAAAATTTATCGACTAATTACCGACAGAATAGTGATCGATAATTCAACACAAAAATCTGACTGAATTACTAACAAAGACACATAAAAATGCTCAACTACTGAATGAGCATTTTTAGCTATGAAACACATCAAATCGGTTTTACATAATAAGATGAAAAATGAGTTTTTAAACAATTCAATAGTGATTTATATCGAGAGGAAAATTTCAAAAACTATCGATTAAGATTCAATAATAGATGAATTTTATTGTTTAAAGAATTGAAGAGCTCAACTTTAATAATTAGTCTTTTTTGAATTGTCATTATGGGAGTATAATTAATTTTACTTGTTTGTAAAAAAGTTTTTTAGAATTATAAAAGAACACTTTACTTACATGCATAATTACTCTTTTTTGAATTATCATCATGAAAATATATTTATGGTCTAGTCCAAAGTAATTAAAATTCCTGATTACACTATTGTTTTGCACTCTACCTTATTATGACTTCTATTTTAAAAAAATAAAAATTATTTGGATATAATTTGTAGTATCTTAGATCTGCCAAATATAAATACAAACTACAAAAATGTTTGGAACATACAATCAATATCTCACAGGCGGAAGAATGATATCAAGTTTAAAACATTTGCCTTATGTTTGGAAAAGAGGGAAAATGGAGGGGGAGAAAAGGAGGGGTGAAAGTGAAGGCAAAAATATGATTTTCCCCTCTTTGAGAGATGACAAGAAAAGGAGAGTAGACATTGAGGAAAAAATAAATCTCTTGAGCTCACCATTTGTTGTCACCCAAATTTTAAAAAAAAAATAGGGAGAAAGTGACATGAGAATTTGAAATTAAATTAAATTTACAAGATTACCCTTATTTTCTTGTTTTATTTTTATTCAAATTTTCTTATTTACCTTTATTAAGCTTAATCATATTATTATCATAAGATAATAATGAGAACCTTTTTTACAGTTAAATATAAAAATATTTTATTGATTGTAATTAAATATAAAATTACTTTATTTATTCTTAAATTAAATATAAATAAATTATTAGTAAAAATATTAATTAGACTATTATCCTAAGTTATTATTTGTAATTAAATATAAAATAATTTATTTATTCTTAATTAAATGTAAATAAATCATTAGTAAAAAAAACAGTGTATATGTGTGTGAATTGTTTTATATATGATAAAGTTTTGTGATAACATACTAAAGGGTAAATAAGTAAAAATTCACTTCATTTTAATATTTTCTAAAAGAAGAGAAAGGAAAAATTCTCTTCCCTTGTTTTCACTCATTCCCAAACAAATGAAGGGAAAATAAATATTCTCTCACCTTCTCTCTCCTTATTTTTTCTGCTTCACTTTTCCCCCACTTTTCCTAAATAAAGGGTTAGAGTAACGTTTTGTTAGATGACGTTAAAATCTGTTTGAAAATCATCCGACTTGATTTAAAATTAAAGGAAATCCTAAATGCTCCTATTAGAATCTAACTTGACTTGTAAATGAATTAAAATTTATTCGATTTTAACTCTATCTATGAGTCGATTCAATTGACTCGATTTAAATTATTTAAAATAAAAATTTTTATTTTAAAAAATTTTAAATTAAAAGTGATATGATTGATTCAATATTCAAAAATGACTTTATGTATGATGATCCAATAACCTGACCTAAAACTTAGATAGACTCAAATTTGAAACTGCTTGAGAAAAAACGTGACCTAAAACTAATCTTTAGGATTATGAATTCATAAATTAAATGAGTTGTTATAGTTTTATAGACGATTATAAATGAGTTGTTATAGTTTTATAGACAATTATAAATGAGTTGTTATGAATCCATAAGTTAAACGTGACCTCAAACTATGCTAAAAGTTCGTTTATTATAAAAAGATTTTTCACCTAATTATGTGTTTGTTTAATACTTATTTTTCACTTATAGCTACTATAATGCTTACGGAACCATTTATTTTTTATTTGTTATGACGCACATTTATTTTTTTCCTACAGTATTTTGTTTTCCTATGCTTCTTAAAAAAATTATTTTCTTAATAAACTATAAAAAAATATCACATAAATAATAAAAAATCTAAATGGATATAAAAAATATATTTTTAAGAAGCGTGAAAAATAAATTACTTAACTTGACCTTAAATATTCTTGTTAAGGGTAAATTTGAAACTAGATTTAAAATTCTTTATGTATGCAAACTCAATTTAAATTATTAAAATATTTAAAATTAAAAAATATTTTCTTTATTTTCAATTCTATTTGAACTTAGTTCAATTGCTTGTTTTCATACTTATATTTTTTGCTTATAAAATAAAATATATTTAATTTACTAAGCATTTAAATGAAAAAAAAATTTTTAATCAAATTCTATTTATGTAAAATCTATCTAATTAAAAATAATTTTTTTAAAAATTATGTTTAATTAATTATGAGAAAATATAGTATAAAGAATAAAAATCTAAATTGATATTTTAATAAAAATATTTTAAAAAATAAATAACAAATGACTCTGAAATAGTACATTATTTTAAGAATATTTTTATATATAAACCTAGTGAGCGATTTAAATTCATTAAAATCAGAGCGATCCAATCCAACTTGATCCAAAAACAATATAATCCAAAGATAATCCGATCCGAGTATAAAAATTCAAATCAGAGCACCACCTTAAGGATGATGGAACTTATCAAGTAATGCTCGCTAAATCTAATGTTGGACTCATTTCTTTCAACACAGGCTATCCTAAATGCTCATATTAGAATCTAACTTGACCTGTAAATGAAGTAAAATTGATTCGATTTTGACTCTATCTATGAGTTGATTCAATTGACTCTATTTAAATTATTTAAAATAAAAAATTTTATTTTAACAAATTTTAAATAAAAACTGATTTGATTGATTCAGTATTCAAAAATGACTTTATATATGATGATCCAATAACCTGACCTAAAACTTAGATAGACTCAAATTTGAAACTGCCTAAGAAAAAACGTGACCTAAAACTAATCTTTAAGATTATGAATTCATAAATTAAATGAGTTGTTATAGTTTTATAGAAAATTATAAAAAGATTATAAATGAGTTGTTATAGTTTTATAGACAATTATAAATGAGTTTTTATGAATCCATAAATTAAAAGTTCGTTTATTATACTAAAAGTTCGTTTATTATAAAGAGATTTTTCACCTAATTATGTGTTTCTCTAATACTTATTTTTCACTTATAGTTACTATAATGCTTACGGAACCAAAATTTTTTTTTTTTTTTTTTGGTTATGAAGCAAATTTATTTTTTCCTACATAGTTCGTTATCCACATTTAAGACACGGAAACATCATCCTACCAGCAGAAGCAGCAGCCACTGGCCCTCCGCAAACCTATTATTTATTTGTTTTGATAAAAATGGATAACGAAGGTTTTAGTTTAGACCTTTTTTAAAAAAAAAAAAAATTTAACTCAAATTAAGATGTGAATTTGAGATCTTATTACTAAATTAAAATTTGATTTTTTACTAAAAGATTTTTTTTAACGTTGTTATGTGTTTCTTTAATACATATTTTTTTTATTGTGATACTATAAATTTATTTAGTTAGATTTATTTTATTTACATTTCACTTATATGTAGTTAATATAATGCTTACCAAACCTTTTTTTTTTTTTAATATTATGAAGCACATTTGTTTTTTCCTATAATAATTCATTATCCACGTTTAACACAAACAAAGAGTTGTATGAATATGAAAATTAGAAGTGACAATTTTCTGATATAATTTGAAATAATTTAAAATTTTTGAATTAAGTCTGATTCGACTTAATTAGAGCCTAACTTAAGGATCAAATTTAAATTTACCCGATCTTGATCCTATCCACAAGTTGATTTAAATGACTCAATTTAAATTATTAAAAAGATTTTTATTTCCAATTATATATGAACTTAATTCAATTATTTGTTTTCATTATATATACTCATTTGCTTCAAAAAATAAATTATATTTAATTTAATAAATATTTAAATGAAAATAAAAATTTTAATCAAATTATGTTTATGTAAAATTGATTTGATTAAAATTTTAAAGAAAATTAATTTTTCTTAATAAATTATTAAAAATATCACATAAATAATAAAGAACTAAATAGACATTTTAAAATTTAGTTGTAAAGTGAATAAAAAATTATCCAATTTGAAATATTATTTTTAAGGGTAAACTCAAAACTTGGCTAAAATTCTTTATGTATGCAAATCTGATTTAAATTATTAAAAATATTTAAATTTTATTTAAAATTAAAAATATTTTTTTTTTATTTTTAATTATATATAAACTCAATTCAATTGCTCAATTTTATTATATATAGTCATTTGCTTAAAATAAATTATATTTAATTTATTAAGTATTTAAATAAAAATAATTAATCAATTATGTAAAATCTACTTGATTAAAAATAATTTCTTTAAAAAAATTATTTTCTTAATAAATTAAAAAAATATTTCAAAAATATTAAGGAATCTAAATGGATATATAAAAATATATTTTTAAGAAACGTAAAAAATAAATTACTTAACTTGAGCTTAAATATTATTTTTAAGGGTAAATTTGAAACCCAATTTAAAATTCTTTATGTATGCAAATTCAATTTAAATTATTAAAGTATTTAAAATTAAAAAATATTTTCTTTATTTTCAATTCTACTTGAACTTAATTCAATTGCTTTTTTTTATACTTATATTTTTGCTTATAAAATAAAATATATTTAATTTACTAAGCATTTAAACGAAAATAAAAATTTTTAATCAAATTCTATTTATGTAAAATCTAGCTAATTAAAAATAATTTTTTAAAAATATTATGTTTAATAAATTATGGAAAAATATAGCATAAATAATAAAAAATCTAAATTGATGTTTTAATAAAAATATTTTAAAAAGTAAATAACAAATGACTTGATATAATACATTATTTTAACAAATGTTTTTATATGTAAACCTGGTGAGTGATTTAAATTCATTAAAATCAGAGCGATCCAAATCCAACTTGATCCAAAAACAATATGATCCAAAGATAATTCGATCTGAGCATAAAATTCAAACCAGAGCGCCACCTTAAGGATGATGGAACTTATCAAGTAATGCTCGTTGAGTCTAATTTTGGACTCATTTCTTTCAACATTGGAAAGTGTGGATATATAGGCGTAATTAGGGGAGTAAACGAACTGAAATAGCTCGCAAACTATTTGAGATCGACTCAAGAAATACTCAAAATCGATTCGAGATTAATCGAGTCAAGCTCGGACTCAAACTACTTGAGTAATTACATGAGTTGAATTTGAGTATCAAAATACTCGACTTGAGTGGTTTGCGAGCCTAATCGAGTTTAGACAATATTAAATAGTTTTATTAATTTATCATTTGAATATGTCATATTTACCATATAAGTATTCAAGCCTAATCAATTCAAGTCTAATCGAGTTTATTCGCGCTTAATTGAGTTTACTTGAACTAAAATTTTAATTTATAGGATTCACAAAAAAATTATATATATAAATGAATATAATCGAATTGAGTTCGAGTTTTCAAGTATTCGATTAAACTTGAGTTTGAATTTAAAAATTTAAGCTTGATCAAACTTGAACTCGAGTTCGAACCTGACAATGTTCGATTTGACTCGACTTGATTGCACCCGTAAAGGTAACAACTATGATGCTACTTGCTAGGCTTGTTCAAGGGTTTAGTTGGAGTGTGCGTCCTAATGAGACCAGCATTGGATCTTTCGGAATCTGAGAATAGTCTAGCACCCTAAACCATTGGTACAAGACAAAATACATAAATTATTTGAAAAAATTATAACTGAAAAAAGAAAACAAATAATCAATATTGAATTTTTATAAAATAACGCACAACCTTACGGTACGAGACAAAGAAAATAAAGAAAGAGCAAACGATATACTTAGTGTTAAGTTATGTTTCTTTTTTATTTTAAATATATAAGAAAAGTATTTACTAATGATATCAATAAATGTATTTATATTATTAATATGATGTATGTAAAGTGGTGAAGCTGACTGAATTTCAGGATATTCTCTTAACAAGGTTCCAAATCTGAAACTTTAATTTCTTACTCTGAATATTTTCTCATATTTGAAAAAGTGGAGATACGTAACTCAAATGTCACACACACACACACACATATATATATATATATATACACATACATACATATAGAAGAAAATTATACAATATAATTATAGATATTATCATAAAAATTAATTGAAGATCATTATAGCATAAAAATATATAATATTATTTAAGCTGTTATCAAAAAAATAATTGACAAGTGATATTTATTAGTATAAATAATAGATTAATGTTGCGTAAAATTTTAAAGTACTCAAAACTCTCATATTTCAATATTAAAATAATAAATATAATTTAATAAAAATTTTGAAGAAATTAAAATATATATTAAAGAACAAAGTTTTTTTTGGAGGGGCCTTTATTTTTTTGGGGGACTCTAAGTGGCCTATGCCTTTATGCCGCCCCTGCTCTCAAACAACCCAATTCCACGGTGGATATACAGATTAAGCAGACATATTTCTAGAACCTTATTTATGCTCTGATCAACAAAAAATTTTATCATGCACCTTCACTTCTTCAGAATAAGCAATCCAGCTAACGATCCTCTAGATTCAAATATTATTTATCATATTCATTCATTTATTGTTATTAGTTTTTACTGCATGTGCATTGCATTTGATTAAAATAATTATTTGACATATAAATTAATTAAACTTTAATTTTATATTCATATAAATAAAGAGAATAAATTATGTAAAGTTATAAATAATAAAAAATTTTAAAAACATATAAAATAAATTTTTAAATGATCTTTTATTTATAAATGAATGAAAAAATTTAATGAAAAATGATGAAAAAAACTAAATTTAAAGACTAAATAAGAGCTATACTAAATTAATAGTGAAACTAACTAAAATAAAATCAAGAAATAAGAAAATATTTTCATCGCTTATTATCAAATAATCACAAATTTTAAAGATTAAATAATAATTAATCTAATATTATTCATCCAATTAAAATTTACAACTTAAGATTATTATTGTTAGTTTAAAAAGTTTTTATACTGTTTTATATCCATAAAAGCTTTTTCTTTTTCCAATTAATCAATTTTATAAATAGTATAGTATAGATTTCAAGTATCACACATTTTAAAAATTAAATAAATAATTAGTTCTATAAGAAAATTATCATTAATCCAAGTAAGGATTCAAGTTTATTATTGTGAATTTAAAAAAGTTTTTATACTCTTTTATGTCCAAAAAAGTTTTTCTTAGTTGACCACTTTAATATATAGTACAAATAGATAAATTATGTTTATCTTAATTTTTTAAATATTTCAAAATAAAATAACATCAACTTAAAGATATAAACATTTTTATCTATTATTTCAGTTATTTTAAATATTAAATTAATAATTAGTTTTATAAAAAAATATTATTCATCTAATTAAAATTTATAAGTTAACGTTATTAGTTTCAATTTAAAAAAGTTTTATATCCTTTTATGTCTAAAAAAATTTTTCCTAGCTAGCCACTTTTATGTATAGTATATTATTAGCTACTTTTTTTTTATATAGTATAGATTTTTTCTAATTTACTATTTTTATAAACAGTACAATATAGATTTTACAAATTTTAAAATTAAAATAATAATTAATTCTATAAAGAATATTATCTGCAAAATTAAAATTTACAACTTAATGGTATTATTATCAATTTAAAAAAGTTCTACACTCTTTTATATCCAAAAAAGTTTTTTCTAGTTAACCACTTTAATATATAGTATAGATAGAACAATTATGTTTCTTTTAATTTTTTAAATATTTAAAAATAAAATAACACCAACTTAAAGATAAACATTTTTATCATTTTTTTTCTGTTATTTTAAATACCATAAGTTTTAAATATTGAACTAATAATTAGTTTTATTAAGAAATATTATACATCCAATTAAAATGCATAACTTAATATTATTATAGTCAATTTAAAAAAGTTATATATCTTTCTATGTCCAGAAAAGTTTTCTGTAGTTATTAGTCACTTTTATATATAATATTGATAGATATAGATAGATTTCAAATATCATAAATTTTAAATATTGAAATAATAATTAGTTATATAAAGAAATATTATACATATAATTACAATTTATAATTTATAGTTATTATTATTAATTTGAAAAAAAAAATTTCTAGATATCCACTCTTATATATAGTATAGATTATTATTA
Organism: Omphalea diandra; assembly: GCA_949677035.1. Lineage (NCBI taxonomy): Eukaryota > Viridiplantae > Streptophyta > Magnoliopsida > Malpighiales > Euphorbiaceae > Omphalea > Omphalea diandra. The sequence continues at coordinate 33,178 of CATIWR010014440.1, read as the reverse complement.
TTATTATTATTATTATTATTATTATTATTATTATTATTATTATTATTATTATTATTAGTGAAAACTAGTTATTCTGAAACTAGTCATTTGAAATTGCAGAAATTTAATAGATATTACAATTGCAGAAATTTTAAACTTCAATAGCTCACAAACGACAAATAATCTAAGTCTATAATTTTACATGTAAATTACTAATCATATTGTTATTCATACAAAATATTAGAGCTTAATTCCATACATATATAGGAATTATAAATTGTTAAAACTGAATTAAAAAATAAATATTCCTCTAAAAGAAAATTTTCGGTATAGATAACATCTCATATATATAATCAGAATACAAGCTATTGACTCTTACGTCAATGATGAATAAAGTAAATGATAACGAAGCGCGCAAATATATATATATATATATATATATATATATATATACCTTCAATTTAATACAATAATGTTTTACTTTTTCAGTTACTACAATAACTCAGTTGGGGAAAAAAATAATAATAATAATTTGCAATGGTTCTGGTGCCTAATTCAAGCACGTATCGTGTAACAATGTTGTTTGGTGGATGTCGTGTTTCATATTTATTTGACAAATTTTTAAAATTTTTTTACGGAATTTGATAGAATATTTATTATTTTATATTTGATGATATTAAATTATATATTTATTTATTTTATTATTTGTAACTGCTACTAAATTTTAAGCAGTTAAGTGTGGTCTTAATTTACCAATGTTATCATTAAGACCGTCTAATTACTTCAAATTCAATATATAATAATAAAAAATAAATAAAATGATAAATATTTAATTAAATTCTATTTGATTTTATTTTTTTAAAAAACTAAATATAGTAAAAGGCGCGACATACTGTGAATGCCGCACTTTGCACCATCCACCTTTAGCTTTTCTATAAGAACGGTGATAGATAGAGCGAGTATTGTCGCTCTGAATGGCATATTTGCTCTTTTTTTTATATATACTAAATACAAATTTTATTTACTTTCATATTCAGTTTTTTATTTTTATTAAATTTTCTATCTCTTTAGTTCACTTTCTATATCTGTAAAAAAAAAAATTAATAATGAATCAAACACAACGCTAATGGTAACAGTAACTATACTAAACTGTGTTTGGCTCCATATTTTAAATATGAAATTTGTTCATTTTTTATTCACTTTCCGCATGTCATTTGGACATATTTATATCTCAAATTTGAATTCATAATTTTTCCACTCTGTGATACAGATTTTTTCATTCGTTTATTTTTCTACGTATTTAAATAAATTCTGTATCAAATGCTTTAGCACCCAAGCTCCTAAACATAACTTTAGGTGCTACACATGTGCAAGTGTAGCTCCTAGCTACACCTCCATCCTATAAATAGGGGATGCGAATGTGAATATCACTAGTATCCCAACACACAATTAGTTTAATTTTGCAGAGCATGTCAATATTCATGGAGATGATCAACAATAGCACCTCGTCACCCATCTCTTCTCATTTCCTAGTTCCTTTCAATGGCATGCTAGATTCTGTAAACTTTGAGTTTTTCACAACTCTATTTAACTACTCAACATCACTTTCTCTTCTCATGGCCATGACCTTATTTTCCTTGATGAAATATCGGAAACTAAGAAATAAAAAAGGCATGCAACTCCCCTTACCTCCTGGTCCAAAACCATGGCCTCTTGTTGGATGCGTGCCCACAATGTTAAAAAACAAACCCACCTTTCGATGGATACACAAGCTCATGAAAGAAATGAACACTGAAATTGCTTGTATTCGTCTGGGAAACACCCATGTGATACCGGTCATTTCTCCTGAGATTAGCTGCGAATTCTTGAAAGCAAAAGATTCCGTTTTTGCAAGCAGACCAAAGTCGATGTCCACCCATCTCACTTCAAGTGGATATTTGACAACAATACTTGTGCCTATGGGAGAACAATGGAAGAAAATGAAGAGGGTTCTGCTAACACACGTTCTTAGTCCGGCCAAACACCAGTGGCTTTATGGTAAAAGACTTGAAGAAGCCAACCATCTTGTTCATTATGTGCATAACCAGTGTAAGAATTGTGAAGAAGGTGGGTTAGTAGACGTGAGAATTGCTGCACAACAATACTGTGGAAATGTGATAAGGAAGATGGTGTTTGGCAAGAGGTTTTTTGGGGAGGGAATGAAGGATGGCGGACCTGGTGTCGAGGAGAAAGAACATATTCATGCAATTTTCACTATCCTTGAATATTTATACGCATTTTGTTTGTCTGATTATTTGCCATGCTTAGTAGGGCTTGACCTGGACGGTCATGAGAAGATCATTAAAGAGGCTAATGAGATTATAAGAAAATATCATGATCCCATAATTGAAGAGAGGATTCAACAATGGAGGGATGACAATAACAAGAAAGTGGAGGACCTGCTTGATGTTTTTATTACCTCAAAAGGTGATAATGACGATTCTTTGTTGACAATAGAAGAAATTAAAGCTCAAATTACAGTAAGTTTCTCTTATTGATTTTTTTTATTCTTAAATTTATTTATTTTTAACTCATTTCGAATCTTTTATTAAATTAATAATAAATTTTTTATTTAATCATATTGAATTGAAGTCATCTATAAGATTGTGATGCTACCAGTTAGAGCTAGTCAAATCCTAATTAATTAAAATGAATTTACTTAGATCTTTTCTTATAATATATTAGGTTTACCTATGCAATCGTCTTAGTCCTGTACATTAAAAGTATATGGACACATATATACACACCAAAAAAAAAAAAAAAGAAAAAAAATATTATGATTGGAATCTAACTAAGAAGTCCCTTAGAACATCCAACTTCAAAGTTGGAGGGTAAGGAATAGAGAAAATGGTGATAAACTTACAATTCTTTGAAAATTTTAACTTAAAATGCCGTGAAATAATTATGTAAAACATATGCATGGAAATTAATATTGTGACCATGGCTTAAGTGGGAAACTCATGTTTGCAGGAAATAATGATGGCAACAGTGGATAATCCATCAAATGCAACTGAATGGGCACTTGCAGAGATGATAAACCAACCCAAGATGCTTGAAAAGGCCATAGAAGAACTTGATAGAGTGGTTGGAAAGGAGAGACTAGTCCAAGAATCAGACTTCTCGCAGCTCAATTACATCAAGGCATGTGCTAGAGAAGCATTTCGTCTCCACCCACTTTCCCCATTCAATGTTCCTCACGTCTCTACTGTGGATACAACAATTGCCAACTACTTTATTCCTAAAGGAAGCTATGTTATGTTGAGTCGGATGGGACTTGGCCGAAATCCCAGGGTTTGGGGGGAACCACTAAAGTTCAAACCAGAGCGCCACCTTAAGGATGATGGAACTGATCAAGTAATGCTCACTGAATCTAATTTGCGATTCATTTCTTTCAGCACAGGAAAGCGTAGATGTATAGGCGTCACTCTGGGGACTTCAATGACTGTGATGCTACTTGCTAGACTTCTTCAAGGGTTTAGTTGGAGTGTGCCTCCTAATCAGACCAGTATTGATCTTTCGGACTCAGAGAACAGCCTAGCACTTCCGAAGCCCCGCCTGCCTGCATACCTGTACTCTCAAACGAATAATTAATGAGACGTGCCATCTGATTTTAGTCCACAAATTAGTATATTTGTGACGATTGTTTGCCTTACATATAAAATGGCGGAATCAATAATACTCGTGTTGGTCCTTTAATAATACAAACAAAAATTTATTTAAAATTTACTTTTCTTACTTTTGGAAAGTAAATTCATTTTAGTTGATAATATAACTAAACTACTATATATATATATATATATATATTATAATTTCTTACTATATTAATATAAATATAGAAAAGAAAATTATACAATGTAATTGTAGATGTTTATCATAAAAAATAATAGAAGATAATCATTAGCATAAAAATAAGACTTTGTAATATTATTTAAGCTGTTATCAAGAAAATAATTAATAAATGATATTTATTAACATAAATAATAGATTGACATTGTGTAGAATTTTAAAATTTTCAAAACTCCAATATTTTGAAATTGAACTAATAAATATAATTTAATAAAGAAAATATAAATAAAATGAAATATATATTAAAGATTTTTTTTTTTGGAGGGGAACATTTATTTTTTGGGGACCCTAGGCGTAGTAGGCATTAGTGGCCTATGCCAATGACATGATGTATATTCAGATTTGTTTTTTTTTTTTTTTTAACAAATGTACATCTAGATTAAGCAAACATATCTTAAGAATCTTATTTTTGTTCTTATCAACAAAAATTTTTATTATGCATCTTCATTTCTTCAGATTAAGCAATCAAGCTAAAGATCCTCTAAATTCTAATAAATTCTAATACTATTTATTGTATTCATTCTTGCATGTATTCATGTATTCAGTCATTCTCTCACTTATTTATTTATTTATTTATTATTATTATTATTATAAGAAAGAAAATTTATTGGAAAAAACAAATCTTGAGGTCTTTTAATTTTTGATGATTATGTTATTGAGTTTTTATATTTTGATTCATATGCATTAAGTAATTCAATTTAAAAATAGTGTAAAGAGTTAAGAAAATTGAATTATTTTTTTAAAAATGAAATCACTAAAGCTCTAACAAATAACTAAAATTAATTTCATGACTTTAAAATTTTTAAGTTGTATCAATCAAATTAGGTTATTTTATAAACTTTACACATTTTTTTTTAATCTAAAACCCTTTAACCTCAAAACGTAAGTTTCAAACTCTCTATTATTCACATTTGTTGCACGAATCCTTTTTTAATGAATCTATTAAGATTGTTAATAGAATAATTCATAAGATAATAGAATTATAAAATAAAAAATCAATTGAGTTCTCAAACTTGCATCTAGAAATAAGTTGAAAAATAACTTTCTTCGCTTTTTTTTTTAATCTAATTAACAAAAATCTTATACATTGTAGTTCAATTAAATCTTAATTCTAAAAAATAACAAAAATTTATTTTTTTTCTCATTTTTATAACTGACAAAATATCAAAATAAAAATTTAAAATCCAAATCATTTTTTATTAATGTAACACATATTTGAATTTAAAGAGTGAGTTAATTATTTTTTAAAAAAATAATATTAAATTATAATATAGTTAAATTAATAAACTTTATTTTAAAACTTATAAAATAGATTATTTTGACACTCATCTTTCAAATGTGTACTTAGCATAAACAGAGAAAACGGGGCAGTACATAAGAGTAAGGAGAAGAGAAAGAAAGAGGAAAAGAGAAAGAGAGAAGAAAATCTCCACCAAAAATAAAAATTTTTCAATAAATTTTATCAATAGATATCAAATTATTAATGAACTAAAAATAATATCAATTTTTGTTTTAATGAGTTTAAGTTTTATTAATTATATATACACAAATATATTTATTAGAATTTATAAGTTTTTGCCTTAATTTCTATTCTCTTTAAAGCTTAGAAAATTATGATATAATTAGATAGACAACTTTTATTTTTTAGTTTAGATTTTAAAACTTGAATTCTATGTATATAATGGATTACTTGGTTATTATGTCTAAATTATCATTCGAGTTTAGTTCAATATGTTGGAAGATGTCAAATGATCAAGATTTTGAGAAGAAGAAGAAGAAGAAGAAGAAGAAGAAGAGTAATAGTAAAGATTATGATGATACTAAAAAGAAGATCTCCTTATTTGATTGAATAGCTACAAATATCATGTTTTTAAAAATATTTGGGTAACTTTAGTTTACATAAACAATAGTAAATATTTCAAATAAATAAGAATGTAATAGAAGAAAAATAATTAAGAGACAAAAATGAACTTATTATTTATAAGAAATTGAATTTCTATATTTAATAGAATTATAAAATATTAATTGAAAGTGAAGAATTAATATAATTAAATAAATTTTATTTTATGGAGGAATAGTATTGAGATTAAGAAGGAATCTTTGAGAAAGGATTATGGAAGTTATGAGGAGGATGAAATTAATATTTTTATAGGTTTGGATGATACTTGTTGAATTATTTGAGTTGTTACTTATTAGAGTGTATGAATTTGCAATGAAATCCAATTTATGCTGAAACTTTGTTCAATTTTTTGTAGAATTTAGGACTCGATTATTTTATTTTGCACATCCTAGAGTCAGTTTACTGTCTAACTTTTATTCTAATGTCTATTTCTATTCATTTATTTTAGGAGAAGATCATACTTCAGTTGTAAGCCCTACGAGCTCTTCTGCTAGTTAGATCGTCCTTTTTACAATTTAAGGTAAGTGGATAAGTTTATAATATTTGTTGCTTTGAATATATGCAATATACACAATAATTATCTTATTTATAGCAAAGAATAATATTTTATCATTGAAAATAATTAAATGAATTTTTAGTTTGTATAAAAAATAAATAGTCCGATACACTCTTGCCATGAGCCTCTCATGACTGGTATATTTATGCCTATATCACTATTTTTTGTGACAATGTGTGATGTACATGTAGTTTTTTGGGTGTATATTAGGTGGTTGCCCCTTTGCTAGTAGCTCTATATATGCATATGACCAACTTATATTTGCTCTTAAGCTGCTAGTATCATCATTGTGTCGAAGATACCAACTTTTACTCTCAAACTGCCAACTTATTTTTATTATTTCTGGATGCCAGCCTTGATCAGTAGGATACATATTTTAAGTGTATGAGGATTCCTTTATTTAAATTATAAATTTAATTCATGATTTATTATTACAACAAAAAAATATATATGTTTGAATGAAATTATATTTATTCAACTAGTTTGCTTTCTATATATGTGGTACATAGTTAGTACCTAAATACTTATATATGCCCTCTTTTTTATATATTTATCCACTTACTGATTAGTTATACTCACTTTTTTTTTTAACATTTCAAATTATTTTTTATGAATCCAAGCTTTTATAGATAGTTGTTTTGTTGTCTTGTCATCCACTTCATTATATCTACTATCTAGTGGAGGTCGGACCATCATATTTTTTTGTACTTAGATTTCTAGAGATCATATATTGTTAATAGTACTATCCATATTGCTTATGAGTATCACTTCTTTTAGATTTATCAAAAAACTATATATATATATATATATATATATATATATATATATATGTATAATGTCTACAATAGGTTTTGTTAATCCAAAAATGCATATTTTAGAACAAGTTATACCTATTTTATAGGTTGAAGCATAAATTATTTTATTGGTATCAGAGCACATGTTATAAATTTTATAGACATTTTTTCCTATATTAGTATAGTTATTATATTCTTGATCTTTACCTTTATGACCTTGCAGGAATATGTCACCTAGGAATAAAGGTGACATTAGTCGATGTGGTAACTGTGACTGTGGTGGCAACCGAATCGAGTTGTCAGATTAGTTAATATTGGCCGACCTCATAGGGATCCTTCTCCAACTCCATCTTTACCACTACCTCTAAAAATCGTACGAGTTCATGAGATATCAATAGGTGTAGGAGAGCATGCTCATTACATTTCTCAGGTAGTTGCTCCAGGAGCATATCAGATTGCTCCACCCTCATTCTTATAGTTCCTCCTATTCCACCTTTAATTCTTCTTTTTGCACATCCTATTCTTCTAGTTCCATTAGTTACTTTTTAAATCAATCTAAGATTGGGTGCTTTTGTAACTTAGGTGGTATCAGCCATAATTGCTACCAAGGGTCAAGAAACATGGAAAATTATTAGTCAAGCAAAGAATATAGGAGCTATGAATTTTTATGGTGTCTTATATCTAAGGAAGGCCTTTTCTATTCTAAAATTATCAAAAGTTGAAAAGATTAAAAATGATCAAGCCTTCTTGCATGACAAATCTGATGATTGGTGGAATAGAATAAGTGGTACGCATAGTGGTAACATGACTTTTGTCTATTTTCTTGATTGAGTTCCATAAGGAGTATCTCATTGGTAAATATAAGAAAGAAAAGTAAGTATAATTCTTTAAATTAATTTAGGGAAAATCTTTTAGTGAAGGAGTATTATAACAAATTTGAAAACCTATATCAATTTCTAAAATTCAGGTGTGATTGGTTTAGAGATGGGTTACATGACGGATGACCTATCTTTGAAATAGTTCTAATTATAGAGCAATAGTTGAGGCATCTCTAAAGATAGAAAAGATAATATAAGAAAAGCAAAAATATGAGCAAAGGGGTTATAAAAAACATAGTTTGAGTTTATCTTAGAGCTTTAGAGAAGGACTAGTAAAAAGAGGGGCTAGTACTTTTCAGCTCAGATTATAATATATTAGTAGTGGAAGAGATTCTTCTATAACTTCAGGCAACAAATTGGTTGACCTTAAGCCACTAGAGTTTTACAAAATAGCATGTTACAAATCTACCTGGTGTCTAGAAATGGGGTCTAGGAGATAGTTATGGGGATAGTTAAAGGCGAGTTTTTCCCTAATGTCATATTATGGTAAAATCCGTGATGGAAAGTGCAGAAATAATAGCTTCAGTTGCTTTGAGTATGGTGAACTGGGTTCACATCGAGAGAGATTATTTGTTACTCTTATAAAGAGTGGTTTTATGCAAGGATCAATTATGCTTAAGAACCAATATGGAAAGTTGTCATCATAACATATATTTGTAATTGATATAGGTCCTAATACTGTCAAGCTTTGTGTGGCTACTTCTACTTAATAAAGGCAGAAGGCATAGCCTGTAGGCCTAAGATTCAGGTTAAGGTATTTGTTATAACCTAGTAAGAGGCAGTGGCATCACCTAAGGTTGTGACTAATATGTTATCTATTTTTAGTAAAGATGCATGTATCCTCATTGATCAGGGTTCTATGCATTCATTTGTATCATATTCTTCTACTATCCATGCTAATAAGAAGTTGAGTCATCTAAATGTTAAGTTATATTGGCCCTAAGCACCAAGAGGGGGGATGGTTGGGAAGGGGAGGGAGGGGTTGAATTGGTGTATAAAAATTAAAACAAGAAGATAGGGAAGAGAATGAGTAGAAAGTAGACACAAGATTTATAGTGGTTCGGGTGTAATTGACCCTACATCCACTCCCCAATTCTCAGCATTGGGTGTTCCACTATCTACCAATGGTGTTTTCAAGCTCATACCAAACTTTCACACTTGTGTTTTAAAGACTCATACAATAACCTTTACACTTGTGTTTTTGAATCTCACACAACAACCTCTTTTAGTGTTTTTACAGGCTCACACTATAACCTTTACAAATGGTATTTATGTTCACACCAAACAATCTCTAAAAGAATAGGAAAGAATAAGTAGCAAAATTGCAAGAGTTTGGTTACAAAGTTATCAATTCTCTTTCATTTACATCTGTTTGGTAAGGTATTTATAGCCTCTACCCACTAAAGAGACATTGCAATAAAACTGGTATAAAATCTTCAAGGTATGCTAGACAGATTTTGCATTAATTACTTGTCAGACTGAAGTCGAGGTCGCTACTGCTCATTCGCGGTTGCGAATTTCAAATTTTCTTACAAGAGCCAAAACTTGCGACAAAAAACCCCGTTTGTGTCTAACGGCTAGTCCACGTGTCTTCTTGCTGTTAGGTCACTAGAAAAATATAGTCGTTGCATTTCTTCTACTAATTAAAGTAGCTATTGCGAATTTCTTTGTGCAAGCCACAACTTAGGATGTGAATTTGTCTGCCAAAAATTGCATCTTCTACTTCACGAATCGCGGTCGCTACCAACAAGTTGTCTTCGCTATTTTTGTCTTCCAACGTTCACTTGGGACATTTTTCAAGCTTTGGTTGTGGACTTGTTTCCCTTTTAAGGCCTTTTGAAAATCGCGGTCACGACTATGACGCTATATAGACTGCGAATCAGTCTGTCACTTTTGGACTCCTTATTTTGGGTGAGTCACAGCCGAGAATGGCTCCACGATTTCGCCTGTCTGATTTCTAGTAAGTCTTCACATGGATCGCGATCACGAATCTGAGATTACGGTCGCCATTTAGAAGTCAACTTGGAATTTAAAAGCTTCATCTAACGTCACTCGAAGATCCTACTAATTTCTGCAAAATAACACTTAAATAAACCATTAATAATGATCAATCTCCTTTGTCAAGATCAAAAGAGTTCCTAGACTTAGGATTAACCCTCCTAGTCCAACAATCTCTCTCTTTTTTATTTTGACAACTTAGATTAATCCAAAGTTAAAAGATAGATGTAAAAATATGAAGTTAAATATACTATTGAATCAATGAACACTTAAGATAAAATTCTAAGTATGACATTCAATTAATTTAAGAGAAATGCCTTAAAAAATCCTAAGTGTGATAGTATAAAGCTCTCCTTCAACTTATGCTATAGTTGCAAGTTATTTGCAAGTTATTTTCACTTACTCCCCCTTAGTCTTTAAACTTAGATTTTTCTTAGTGTCTATCTCTTCCCCTTTGGCAAGATCAAAAAGAGGGTGTTAGAGGAGAATAAGAATTATTAGGAGCAATCATGAGAAAGTAAATCATAAAGAAGAATGTGTTAATCACATAGGACAAGTATTTGCTAGAAAAACATAACTTTATTTATTGACAATTGTAGGATCACACGTAGTTGAAAAAAAAAACTAAACAAAGAACTAGAAAACAAGAAAAATAAAAGATTCCTAAGCTAAAAACTGGGAGAATCATCATCATCTTTAGAAGTTTATGCTACTTGCACTTGTTTGGCTCCCTCAGCTTCATCCCCATCCTCAACAGCTTCATTGCCATCCTCATATTGAGTGTCATCAAACTCACTGAAGTCTAGAAGGTGGTAAGGAGGCACTCCTAGTTTCTCTTGAAGATCCACCATATCACTATGAAGGTGTGAAAGGAAGAGGAACCTTCTCTTCATCATCCTCATCATTTTGTCCAATTTGTTGTTGATGGTGGTAAGAGAAAACTTGGACTTTGGTTTGGGAGGAGGAGGAGGAGGGACATCAATTGTGCCTTTTTCTATGTGCAGCCTCTTCCTCTTAGAGGCTTATGAACTTCTATCTGCTTTGCATCGAAAGCACCTAAGGTGTAAGCGTAAGCATCCGAGTGTATGGCTTTGGCGTTGATCAAGTAGGTGAGGTCTAGAAAGTTTTGGGATAGAAGGAACTTCTTGGTGAAGAATTTTTCTTTTTCCTCATCAAGTGCTCCAACATATCTATAGATGGCAGTAATGTGGGAGGGCAAGAGAAATTGGCTTTTTGGCTTCGTACTCATTTGAATCAATTAATCCATAAGGTATCGGTCGATGTGGATCGGTTTGTTTTTTACAAGGTAGAACAAAAATGCCAAGTCTTTTTAGGATACCTTCTCATTGCCATTACCTCTTATATTGATTGAGAAAGTGATGATGCAATGAAAGATCCAAAGGGGTAAAGACTTTATGTCTTTAGCTAGTGAGGAGTGAGGGTCGTGTTTGGTTTCGATAGAAATCTCTGACCAAAATTCAGAGTAGATGACGTCAAGTGTGGAGATTATGAAAGAAATGTGTTCCTCGACTTACAAGTTAAAAAAGGGATGAGATTTGGTCAAAAGTTATATAAAAAGGGTCACCAAATGCCCAAAATACTAACCTGTATTGACCCGTGGGAGATTCAGCTTTTTTGCTTAATTGGACAGTGCACATGAATTCCTGCACCACTTCCTCGTAGTCGGGTTCATCTCGAAAGATGAACTTGTTCCATCCAAGATTTGTTAGGAATGCTCGCACTTCATTGTTGAAGTCGGGCATTTCCAAGAGAAAGGGTAAAGGAATTTTGTTAGGTAGAATTATTTTGGAAGTGTTGGCCTTGCACCTTTCCTTCTCCTCTTTGGTTATACCTTTCATTTGTTGAACGACAGGGAGGCCAGAAGATTGAGCCACTGCTTTGCCCTTATCTGCTCTAGAAATTTTATTGAAGGCCATTGCAATCAAGAGAAAAAGTTATAAGAAGATTGATGCTAGAAGAGTTTTAGTGTTTGAGAATAAAGATGAAGTCATGAAAAATACTAATTGAGGGGATTATATAGCTTTTGAAGAGGCAAATCAACGGCTAGAAATGGCCAGAAGAAGAGTTATGAAGGGTTGGAAACGGTTGGCCATCAAATCTCATAAATGTCAGGCGGTTACCCAAATTCACGTCCATAATTTCTAAAGTCGCAATTGCGAATTCTAAAAAGTGTGAGTAATGGATAAATTTTCCTTGGGAATACACACCTTAATGGTCAAAATTTTGAAAATCTAATAAAATTTGCAGTGGAGAGGAAATTTCGCGACCAGGAATTGATGTTTGACAGCCAGGTGAAATTGACTTGTAATTCGCGATCATTAAGAAAGAATAACGACCGCGAATTATGAGTCATCAATGAAAAATAGTTGAATTTTAAAAAACATTGTGATCCATTTAACTCTATCACCCACAAATATCACAAATCAACAAATATTAATGCACATAGCAATATTACACATAAGATCAAAAATTTTCACTTTAGGGAGCTTCCATCAAGCATTCCCAATTCTCTCTTAATAAAGTTCATCCTTTCTTCATTTAGAGGTTTAGTGAAAATATATGCAAGTTGATGATTTGTGTCAATAAATTCCAACACAACATCACCTTTTTGCACATGATCTCTAAGAAAATGATGTCTAATATCTATATGTTTACTTTTAGAATGTTGGATGAGATTTTTAGAGAGATTAATAGCTCTTGTGTTGTCACATTTAATGAGAATGTGATCAACCACTTTGCCAAAATCCTTCAATTGTTGTTTCATCCAAAGAACTTGGGTGCAACAATAACCTGCTGCCACATACTCCGCTTCTGAGGTGGATAAGGCAACTGATACTTACTTTTTATTAAACCAAGAAACTAGGCATTCACCTATAAATTGACAAGTCCCATAAGTATTTTTTTTCTATCTAATAAACTGTCTGCGTAATCTGCATTCGAATACCCTACAAGGCTAAAAGATGTCTCCCTACGATATCATAACCTTAAGTGATTTGTGCTATGCAAGTATTTAAAAATCCTTTTAATAGCATTCAAATGTGACTCTCTAGGAAAGGATTGGAACCTAACACATATACAAACACTAAACATGATATCTGGCCTAGAAGCAGTAAGATAAAGTAGAGATCTGATCATACCTCGATATCTCTTTTCATCTACCACGTTACCTGATTCATCATTGTCTAGCTTGATGGTACTACTCATTGGAGTTTTAGCTACTTTGCAACTATCCATGCCAAATTTCTTTGGTATCTCTTTTGTATCTCTTTTGTATACTCCTATTCATCTTCCAAAGAAATTATATCTTAATATCTATAAAAAAAAATTTTAAATTTGATATTAGAACCTTTCAATCTATATTGTCAAGATCAAAAGAGAGTTTTGACTTAGGTTTGAATAACGTAGTCCAACAATCTCCCCTTTTTTTTATTTTGATAATCTAGATTCAATATACAAAGGATAAAGAAAAAATTATATATGCTCCTAAGACAATGATTGTGAAGTGATTCAAATCATAAGTATGAAATTGCTTCCCTTCAATCCATACTCCCCTTTAATTATTCTAATAAGATCATTGTCTTAGCTTATTACAAATGTAGTTCAATTTTCTCTCCCTTTTTTATATGTTCTCTCTTTGTATATTTAGTCAATTATCTTTCTCCCTTTGTTAAGATAAAAAAAAAGAGAGGAAATAGGAGGGTATATGAGAGAGAATGGAGAATATGAGAGGGAATGTCCACAAACATGTCAATTGTACAAACTTAAATTAGAATAGTAAACATAAGTAATTTTGCACAATTGATCATCATATGTCATATAAGAAGATAAAAGGATGAAACAAAAAATTGCATGGAAATTTTATATGTAAAAAAAACATAAATGCAAAATAATTCAAACATTTAAAGATGCTTGAACACACAAACTAGGGCTAGAAAATTAAGAATTTTCATATGTGGCCCTAATAAGGAGTATATGATTTTTAATGATTGATTTGAACATTTGAAATATAGAAAACCTCAAATGCAAAATGATTTGATTCAACTCATCACACAATCAATCAAATCAAACCAAACATGTCAATACATAGATATATCAAGCAATAAAACTCCTCTTAAATGTATGTATAAATATATTAAGTTAAAAACATAAGGGATAAGAGATACATTACAAGTTTAGTGTCAATGGATTGATACCAAATAACCATTTGAAACTTTATCAATTCTTTATTAGTAATCTCAATTCACCTTTAGATTTTCCGTGATGAGAATTTGGTGAAGGAGCCTCTATCCTACAATATAGAACACTTTACTTTGGTACCCAAACATACTTGGGTCCTTGGGGGTTAGTCTTGGAAGGGTCCTCCAATTTGAGATGTGTCTTCCTAATGTGGCAAAATACATTGATGTGCCCATCTCTCATGCAACAATGACATTGGAGCTTAGACTTGTGAGTCTTTCTCTTATGCACAACCTTAGTATAAGTAGGAGACCTTCTCATACTTAGGTCATGAGAATGTATGCAAGTGCATGAATGATTAGGAGTAGAAGAGAATTTTTTATGTTTGTGTGGTTGGACATGCTTCTTATTACAAATGTAAGCATAATTTGCTCTTTAACCCTTGTTTCTTGAGCCTTGGGGGGTCTTTCCTTTACGCTTAGGCATAGGTGGCTTAGTGCTAGGAGCATCTCTCTTTCCTATGACCTCAATACTTAAAGTTTGAGGTGTTGATGCTTTAATGAATGTAGTGAGTGAAGAAATGGATGAAGAGGCTCCATTGAAGGCTAAACCATGCCTAACTAAAAGAGGTCTTTGTGATACAATAAGTGTATCCAAAGCTTCATTTCTCTTATAAAACTTAGAAATAGAATTTTTAAGCTCAATGACTTCACCCTTTAAAGGGTCATTTTCCTTTCTTAAAGAAGTTAGGGATGAAGATGAATTCGAAAGACTCTCAACAGATTTTTTGAGTTCTTAATTTGAAATCCTTAATTCACTTACAAGATTGTTCAAGGATTTGAGTTCATCCTCTAACTTGGAATATTTTTTTTGTAAGTTTTTATTTGTGACTTATATTGTCATATTTCAAAGTGAGAGCTTCTAAAAGCTCATCATCTATGTCATTAAATGTGTTATAATCATCATAAGAGTGTCGAGAAGTACTTACCTTTTTTAAGGAGTCCTCTTGAGCCATGAAGCAAAAGTTTGCTACCTCATCTTCTTCTTCATCACTTGACTCATCATCCTAAGTAGCCTTAAAGGTCTTTTTCTTTTCCTTGTGATGATAGGAAGATGATTTTTTTTTTATTCTTTTTTATATTCTCCTTTTCATCAATTCTTAGTCCTTCTTGATATTGTAACAAGCTTTTTTTTTCTTTATCACTTTGATTTGAGTCACTTGAGCTTGAATAATCTTCTTGATCTTTGAAGGCCAGAGCTTTCTTCTCATCTTTGTCTCTTCGTTCTCTTAGCTTCCTCATCTCTTCATCTTTCTTGAGAGCCATCTCATGAGTGAGAAGCTTACCAATGAGAACATCGGTTGGCACTTTTCCAATCCCTGGATTGGACTCTTGAATGCTATATACTCTTACACTAAATTTATCTAATGGAAGAGATTTGAGGATTTTAATATTTAACTTATAGTTGGTAAGAATCCTTCCAAATCTTTTCATGTTTGTGATAATAGAAAGGAGTCTATTTGTCATTTCAATGATGCTTTCATAGTCTTTCATCATGAAAAGCTACCACTCTGACATATACATCTCCAAATTATTTTATTTCATAAGAGTTGTGCCCTCATGATAGTTTTCTAGTGCTTTTCAAATGACATGTGTACTTTAGCAATGTTGGACTCTTTCGATTTCTTCTCTTGACATAGAGCTTAAGAGAATAGTCATTGTCCTCTTGTTCTTTCCATTTGCCTTTCTTTGTGTCTCATTCCATTCTTCTCTTGCAATTAACACATCTACTCTTTCAACCATCTTTGTTAGAGGTTTCCATTCTTCAAGAATATAATCCCATAAGTTGATGAGATCACTATCAAGATAGATCTTTATTTTATACTTCCAAATAGCATAATCATTGACATCAAAGTGGGGATTAAGGTGAGAGTGGATTGCTTCTTATGCCATTGATCTTTTCTCACACAATTAAGGCTTGAATTGAGACTTAGCTTTGATAACAATTGTTGGCCCTAGTGCACCAAGAAGGGGGGGTTGAATTGGTGGCAAATTTGGACTTTTGTTTTTAGAGGAAGCTCTCAAAAATGAAAGATTAGAGAAAGAGTATGTGAAAAATGAAAACAAAAGTTTTATAGTGGTTCAGGTATTAACTAACCCTACATCCACTTTCCAATTCACCAATTGGGTGTTTCACTAGTGTTTTGCAACTCACACTCAACTTAGTTTTTAGACTCACATCAAACCTTACGAGTGTTTTTCCAAGACTGATACTCAACCTGGTGTTTTAGGCTCACACCAAACCTTACAAGTGTTTTCCCAAGGCTAACACTCAAACCTATATAAGAATTTTCTAAGGCACACTCTCAAACCAAAACAAGAGTTTTCTAAAGCTCACTCTCAAACCTAAATAAGAGTTTTCTATACAAGGGCTCACTCTCAAACCCAAACCCAAGGTGTTTAAAGCTCACACCAAACTATGTATAAAGAAATAAAGAATTAAAGTTATGAATTAAACTTTACAAGAGTTTTGGCACATATTAATATTTTTTCTCTTGCATTCAAGTCCATTTGGTTGTGTATTTATAGGCAATAACCACCAAAGAACCATTACAAAGAAACTATGCCCAAATCTCTAAGTTGTGTTAGGCATATTTTACATTAAATGCTCGTCAGACAAAATTTATGGTCGAGACTGAATTTGCAGTCACTAATTTTAAACTATGTCTAACGGTTAGTCCACGTGGCATGAAACTATTAGTCTCTTCAAAAACTAGTCGTTGGATCTTTCTAACATATCTTAAAAATTTGCGGTCGCTATTTCCCTTTTCGGACGCGATTGTTACTGTGAAAATCATCTGCCTAATCATGTAGATGTTGTTTCTGAAATTCGCGATCACTTTCGAAATTTGCGATCGCGACTTTTGAATCTCAACATCTCTTTTTTAAAAATTTGTGGTTGCTAATTTTGAAAGTAGATTTTCAGACTTTCAGTTTTTTGTTTCTAATCACTCTTATTCATCTTCCAATAAGATTTTATCTTAATATCTGCAAAAACAACACTTAAAATTGATATTAGAACCTTTCAATCTATATTGTCAAGATTAAAAGAGAGTCTTGACTTAGGTTTGAATAACCTAGTCCAACAAAATGTTATTAACATTAAGGGTTTCTTAGGCTTAGCATGCTATTATCATTATTTTATTAAGGATTTCTCTATCATTGCATCACCATTAACTAAACTGCTTAAGAAGAATGTAAAGTTTGAATGGATTGATGAATGCCAAAAAGTTTTAAAACGCTTAAGACATGTTTCACTTTATCTCTGATTCTTACACTTCCTTTGAGCAATGAAGGCTATGTTATGTATAGTTATACTTCTCATAAATGATTAGGTTATGTTCTAATATAACCTAGAAGGTGATAACATACGCTTCGAGATAACTTCGTCCACACGAGTTGAACTCTCTATCCCATGATTTTGAACTTGTAGCAGTAATGTTTGCCTTGAAAACTTAGAGGAATTATCTTTATGGAGAAACTTACCAGATATTTATAGATCATAAAAGCCTTAAATACCTTCTCACCTAAAAAAAGGTTGAATTTAAAGCAAAGGCGATGGATTGAATTTCTTAATAACCATGAATTTATCATTGACTATCATCCTTGTAAGACTAATATAGTAATTGACGTTCTTAGCCTTAATTTTTCTAGCTATGTTTTGCATTTCAAGACTATTCTTTTTCTTTATATTGGGAACTTCAATCTTTGAGAATTGACTTGAGATTGTGTGATTGAGGTACTTTATTGGTAGGGTACAACCCATATTGGTATATCAAGTTTGAGACACTCAAAGTCAAGATGTTTAGTTCAACAAAATCATCAATAAGGTGAGAATAGCAATAGTTCAAAATTATCCATTAAAGAAGATGGAATGTTGATGTTGGGCATAGGCTTTATGTGCCAAATGTAAAGAGTTTAAAAGAATAAACCATGAAAGAAGCTCATTATTCTGTTTATTCCATGCATCCAAGTAGTACTAAGATGTATCAAACTTTTAGAAAAAACTACTGGTGGCATTATATGAAAAAAGAAATAAAAGGTTTTGTGGCGAGAAACAATGTGTGTTAATAAGTTAAGGTGGAACACCAGTATCTTGCAAGCATTTTGAAGCAACTGACTATTTTAGAATAAAAATAGGGGCATACCATTATGGAATATTTTTTAGTTTAATGCAAAATCCTAGCAGGTATGATGTAATATGGGTGGTAGTTGATAGATTGACCAAGTCAGCGCACTTTTCTATCTATCAAGATGAATTGTTCCTTAGGCAAATTGATAAAACTATATAATGATGGAATTGTTAAGTCACATGGTGTTACAATGTTTGTTGTGTCAGATAGAGATCTAAGAGTGTGAAGTTACATGGTTTTACAATGTTTGTTGTGTCAAATAGAGATCTAAGATTCACTTCTTAATTATGGCTTAGTTTTTCAAAATGCATTGTGCATTAAAGTACATTTTAGTACTTCATTTCACCTGTAGACAAATGATCAATATGAAAAAGCTATTAAAACTTTAAAAGACATACTTAAAGCTTGTGCGATAGAGTTTAGGGGTATTTGGGATGAACATTTAACTCTTATAGAGTTTTTATGCAATAATAGCTATCATACAAGTCTTGGTATGGCTCTATATGAAGCATTATATGGAAAAAAATGCAGAATCTCAATTTGTTAGAGTAAAGTAAGGGAAAAGGCATTAGCAGCTCCAAACATTATCCAAAAAACTATATATAAAATTTAAATGATTAAAGATAGATTAAACATAGCTCAAGATAAGCCAAAGAGCTATGTAGAGTTGAAAAGGAAAGATATTAAGTATAATGTTAGGACAAGGTCTACTTGAAGATTTCTCCTTGGAAGGGTATTATGCAATTTGGAAAGCATGGCAAGTTAAGTCCTCGATTCATTTGGCCATATGAGATTCTTGAAGGCATTGGCCTAGTTGCTTATCACTTAACTATACCTCTAGATTTGTCCAAGATTCATGATGTTTTCCATGTATCTATGTTAAAGAAATATAAAAGGGATCCTTTTCATATCCTTAGTATCAACCAATTGAATTGAGAGAAGATTTGACTTATGAGGAAAAACCTATACAAATTCTTGCTAGAGATGATAAAGTGTTTAGAAAAAAGGTTATCCCTCTAGTCAAGGTGTTATGGTGAAACCATTTAAGATAATAGGCAACTTGACAATAAGAAGATGATATGCAAACTCAATGTCCTCATACTTTTCCTTCTTCAAGTATGTTAAATTTCAAGTATAAAATTTCTTTAAGAGAAAAGATAGTAACATCCTTTTTAAAAAAAATGTGAGAGTTAGAAGTTGAACTAGAATTAATAAAATCCCAGTAATTTAAAATACAACAATCATTTATATATTAACCAAAAGCATAACAAAGATATTAATGAAGATAAATTCACTTTATGAATTCAATAACTGCGACCTGATCAAATCAACGCACCATGTGTTTCTAACCAACAAAAGTCCATCATAAAAGTGAACATTAAATTGCAATTATTTCACAGAATAAATGGGTGAAATGAATGTCTAACTTATTATCTAACTATACTTGACTGAATTATATCTCATCCTTTTTTCAAAATTTTCTCATGATAAAGTTGGCATTAGAATAAAAGAATATGAATCAAAGAACTTATTTGAGTTTTGAAATCTTGATATAATATAATAATATAAATGAGTAGGCTCTAGCTAATAAGGCAAAATGTAATACTATAACCAACTCGAGTGCCTAGAATGACAACTTCAATAGAAATTTATAGAACTTTCCTACTTTAAATGTTTGGCTCCTCCAACAATCTTTTTCCTTGAAAAAAAAAAAACAACAAAAAGCCTTACTGCATGTTGAAAGACATAAGGATTTCGAGGCTTTAACAAATTATAGAAAGGGTATTAAGGTTGAATCGAGTAGAAAAATGGATATGGTAAAAAGTAGAAATTTGAACTTTATTAGAAAGTTATTTTAAAAAATAATTTTTTTTTATATCTTGTACATATTTAGTAATAAAATTTATTTTTTATATTGTCACCAAATCAATTAGATCGATCACAAGTTAATATATTCAAGTCAATTTTGATTCAATATGTCAAGCTGACCACACCTTATCCGACCCAAAAATTTTTAAGTTATTTTGAGTTTGAATCATTTCAAGTTTTTCCTGATTCAAGTCAAATTTTCAAATCAGGTCAAAATTTACCACCTCTACTCTACATACAAATGGTCTCATATTTCTTCATGCATTAGATTAGAGGTGACAAATGAAATGAATTTGAGTCACAAATGGACCAAATTGAAATATAAAATTAAAGTATATGTAAGATTTTAACTCATTCTTTGAATTTCAATAGAGTCATTTATTGACTTTAAAATCAAAAATATTATTTTAATTTTTAAGTAAATTTTAAATATTTATAATAATTTAAATTGGATCGAATTTGAGCCACAATTTTATTCAAATTTGACTTGAAAATATTCAAATCATATTAAATTTCCTTATAAAATTGTGTTAAATCAATATCAAGTAGAGGTGGCAAATAAGTCAAGTTAGAAAAAGTTAGAATCAAATTAAGTTAGGTTAATTTAATTTGAAGTTAAGTTATTTTTATGCGGATTTAGGTTTGTTCAATCTAAGCATGGATCACTTTGAATTACAAGTCAAGTAGCGTTAGATCATTGAGTCAAAGTGCAAAAATAAATTTGAATCATATTTTGAATTGAATTAATCTTGATTTTTAAAAATTAAAATTATTTTTTAAATTGGTTTAAATCTCGAATTGGATCGAGATCGAATTGATTCATGAGTCGGGTCAAATTCGAGCCATCAAGTTATTTTTGAGCAAGTCTATATTGGATTTTAAATCGAATTAGAAATTATAACATCTAAATTTAAATCTATCTAACATCTAAATTTAAATCTATCTTTTTAAACATATATAAATTGAATTAGAAACTATAACTTCTAATTGGGTTATGAAAGCCACTTACTTATACATTTGATGTTTCCCTTTTTATGTTTTAATGTTGGCTTTTTAAGCCTTAGTGAGATTAAAAAAGAAAGAAAAATGAGGGAGAAGAACACTCTAGAATTAAGCTTCCATCTTGTAACACCAAGTTCTGTTATATGAAATGTTTTCCTATATACCATGCATTTGATGCTAAGGGACCTTAATATTATCCTTTAACTTGTTTTTCTTATGTTTCTTGTGTCTTTTGCAAGGTTAATGACTTTGGAAATTACCCAACTTTATCACTTGTATCAAATTAGTTTCTTATTTTTAATTGTACTAAATTAACTATTCACCTATTATTTTCATTTCAAGTCAAGGTTAATATTGGAAATCCAGTGATTTTTACTGAGTTGGCATCGAAAATAAATATTATATAAACATTCTTCACGTGTTGTTATGTCATAAGACACAACATCCTAATTGATGACATAATAATAATGACGTGGCGTTGACGTGACGATGACTAAAATCCCTAATTCTACTCTACCTTTTATCTAAATCCCTAATTTTATAGTTTTTGTCCATATGATATGATCAAGTTTGTAATTAGATGATATGTAGAACCGATGGGTGAGCTTTTCTCATTGCTACCTCTCAGGCTACACACGATTCAGAGGCGTGTGATGGTCGAGACCCTGATTTCTTCCTCATTTCTTAGGGGTTCTTTTCTCCATGACTATTGCTATGAAGGTATAGTCTAAGTCAAAATGCTCAAAGTCCACATAGGACTTATCCTTCCCAGTTTCATAATTATTTCCTAGCGTATTAATTATTTTTAAGAAGACCTTCATCTTATTCTTGAGTTCCTAATATTATGCCTATATCGACTAAAGAAAAGTTCATGCCGAGTAACTAGATAGGTGCAATGGTAGGATTGGGATTCTTGGCAACAAACCAATAAGATCTTACCCAAATAAAGACTTGGTTTATTGGACGAGCCCAATTTTTCCTTATAAAATCAATGGGAGCCTAAATCAAGAACCCCATTACATGTAGGTATGCAAACCATGGATTGAAGGTCATGCATTCTTTCTTCTTTAGCTCTTTCACAATTGTAGATCTAGAGTTCTTAACCACCAGTTAACCACAACAAAGAATCACTGCCAAGTGCCTTACTCAGAACACGATCTTCAACTAAGAAAGAATGAGTGAGAGACATGACATAGAACCATCCAACGTTAGTAGTGATGACATTAGTGTCATCCATCATGGAAACTTTCATGCCATCATGGTTGTTATCGCTGATGAGAAGTTGGATTTATTTGGTTGGTCTTTTCTTGGCAATACAATGGTTAGTGGTGCTGAATTTAGAGGAAGTGTCTTTAGTGCCTTTGAAGTGACCTTTTCCCCTGGTGACAAATATGAGGCCATAATCATTGTTTGATGTGAGCAGAAGATGGCATAAAGGGTAATTTGTAAAAGGTGCTAAAAAAATTAATAAAAGATGGTGGGTGAAAAAAATATTTATAAAAATGGAGTATATCAAAAATTATTTACCGAAAGAGAGTGGTTAAACTGGTCCATTTGCTAGTTAAATTCACGGATGTTACTTAAGGAATGACACGCCATGTGTGACGTTAATGGAACCTTGTTTGCAAGTTAAACTGGAGAATCAGGTTGAATCTCTATTGCTGCAAAAATTATAGCATGCGAGAATCTCTACAACAACAAAGAAGAGATTGATGGCGAGTCTACATGGCAGATATTGTTTTTTAATGTTCGTCTACTAGTTTAACAGGAGAATAAACATCAAGATAAATAACCCTCCCCAGACAGTAGGGAGGGGATCTGTTGCCTCAAAAAATCAGTGTTCTCTCAAATTCTATCCTGCTCTCAAATACTCTCCTACTCTCACAAAAAAATTCTCCACTTGCGTTATGTTGCCTCACAAAATTAGAGTCTCACTCTCAAATTCTCTTTTACTCTCACAAAATATCTATCTTGCCTCTCACTTTCCCTTTCATATAGTGTTGATAACTATCAATCCAGTGTCTGCCTCTCAATCCACCCTTTACTTTTAAAATATTTTTGTTGGTTTTTGGTCCTTCTCAATATTTTGTTGGTAAAAAATTGTAAAGAAAATGAATAATAATTGTGATACTTGAATAGGTAAAAATGTTCTCTATTAATTTGAATTTCTTCTTTGTTAATAGATAATAAAATGTGATAGTAATTATATTTTTTTTATATGGTATGTAGGAATTAAGAGATATATTATTGAGTTGAATTGAAGTATTTTTATTGTGGAAAAGCATATAAGGTTAGTTTTGGACTCGAATAAATTTTTATATGATTTTCAATATTAAAATATTTTAAGGTCATATAAAATTATAATAGTTTAGGCTCATAAAATTAATGAAAAAAAAATACTCATACTTAATTTTTTATAAAAACATGTGTGTAGTTGTTACTAATATGGATAATATTTTCACGTAATGTATTGTTGATATTTAGCTATTTACACATTTGAAATTGATTAAAAATTTTAAACAAAAATTTTATTTTAAGAGTATCATTTTTTTAAAAAATATCTATTATTTGCATAATTTAATTGTGAGCAGATTAAGTTAAAATATAAGTAGACATGAATTTGTTATTTTTGTGCTATTATATTGTTAGGCCATTTTACCATTTGGATATGTAGGTCATGAGTTCCATTTAGGGGGCAATTATATATTATAATTTTTTTTGTTGGTCATGAGTGTCATTGTTTTTTTAATTCTGATGTCAAACTACATACTCATTACTATTTATATATACATAAAATAATCTAAATAATCTTACAACAAATTTGGATATACTTAAAAAATGAAAAGTAATTAACATGACAAATTATACACCACTCACTATTTATATATGCATAAAAATAATCTAAATAATCTTATAGCATATTTGGGCTATGCTAAAAAAATGAAAAATAATATCACATTCTTAAAATAATGTTTTAAAATTTTAATATTTTTATTTGATAAATTTCATTGCAAAAAAAAAATTATAATTCTTATATGAAAAAAATTTATAATTATCTACATGTATAATCTTATATTGTATAAGCAAATAAATTAATTTAAATAATGAGATTGTAAGAAGAATGAAACGTCCAAATATTTTTAAAATCTCATTCTAAAGTTTTTAAAGTAAATTAAAATATAAATATTAGAGTAAAATGAAAAAAATTCTATTGATATTTTATTTTTTGGTGTAAAAAACATATTTTTATGGTAAAGTAGATGAATATATAAATGTAATATTTATGGATTTTTTAAAATAATGTTTTAAAATTTTAATATTTCATCACAAAAAAATATAATTCTTATATAAAAAATTTATAATTAGTTATATATAATAATCATATATTGCATAAGCAAATAAATTAATTTAAATAATGAGATTGTAAGATGAATAAGACATCGTAATATTTTTAAAATCTCATACTAAAGTTTTTAAAGTAAATTAAAATATAAATATTAAAGTAAAATAAAAAAATTTGATTCATATTTTTATTTATTGGTGTAACAAATATATCTTATATGGTAAATTATATGAATTTATGAATGTAATATTTATGGATTTCACAATTAATTTTTTGGAAAGTACATAAAATAAATATATATTTAAATAGTAAAGTAAAAATTTCAAATGATAGTCAATATTTAAATAGTATTAAGAAACTATATTTAAGTTTGTTCATAAACAAGGCTGGATTTAATTAATTGTGATTTAATAAATATTTAATTGTTATTTATCAGTGCCTTTCATTAATAAATTTATAAAAGATAGCCTTACAACATATGGTATATATATTGTTATGAGATTCTGTTTTTAGAGGCATGAAGAAATTATTTTCACATTTGTCAATATTTTACAGTTTAGTTATAAAATATAAACAAAATTTTCAACGTAAAACTTTTTCATTTTTTTTAATGAATTGGTTGAATTCTTCAATATAAATTATAAAAATCCCATATTCTAACAACATTGAGACTCATTATCCTGAAATATTTCTTTTTAGCTGTTTTTACTAATCATAATAATATAGACATGTGATAAAATTTTGTATCATTTTTTTCTAAAATTTTATAATCAAGTCTGATTAAATTATAGATTTGTTTTAAGTTCAAGTATTTATTAAAATGAAAAATTCTCCAAGATAAATGATTTGTAGTTGTAAAAATGAGTTTAAATGAATAGTTTTATAACCCATTCAAAATCAAAAGTAATATGGCATAAGTACCTCAATAAAATCATATAGTTGAAATTTCATAAATATATCTAAATAAAATTTGAGTTTAATTCTAAAATAAACAAACATAACTCATGTATATCATAATTAATTACTAAAAAATTAAGGTAAATTCAATTCTGATTTTTCAATAATCAAGTAGTATCATTGAGTTTGGGATCGATAAGTTGAATTCAATTTTGTTTGAAATAGATATAACTAAAATATTATTTAATTGGAATTGAGCAAATAAATTTCATAGGTTAATTATAATCTCTAAATAAGATGACAAATTAATTATTGATATTTTAATAAAATTTAAAATACAAAATAATTATGTTAATAAAATTGAGACTAAAAAAGTAAGTATTATTTCTTTTTCAACATTGCTTGTCTATAACTGTTATTTCATTTAGTTTGAAAATAGATATAAATAATCTATTATCTAATTGGAATTAAGCAAATAAATTTCATTGGTTAATTGTCCATAATTTAAATGAAAACTTGCTTAATTGTCCCTAATTCTTATTTGATGCAAACCATACAAAAAATTTCAATTGCAAATTTTATTATTTTTTGTGAAAGAAGAAAATAAAAATAATATAAATACATTCACCTAGGCATAAAAAATTTTATATCAGTAATTGCAGGAATAATTACTTTATAGGATTAATTTTTGATATTTTGTCATGATTGTTTTTTTACATTAGGTACTAAAAATGGAAATTTTGATTTCTATGATTATTTATTAGGATGGACACATTTGGAATCATTTGGGTATTCTTTGATAGTTTGTTAAAGATTTATATTTGTTGATTTGGTGTAATACATAAGAATTGTAATAAAATTATGCGATAATGAAACTGTGTCAAAAATCACATATTGACATCCTTTCATGAGTCAAAAGCAACTATTGAAAATTTAAGGTTGTCGAGATATGGGATGATGATGGTGCCAATATTGTATTTAATGATCTTGAGTTAGTTCCTAAACACTCATTTGTTGAGTTGTATGTGGATGTTGTTCTACATGATAATGTAGACGATAGTGATGATATGGTGGGAATGATCAATGGTGATAATGAGGAGGAAAATAATGTTGATGTGAATGATGATGAAAATGAATTTGATGTTGAAATGGGCCAAAATGATGATGATGATTAAATATATGGTGAAAATATTGACAATGTTGATAATTATAATACTTGCAATGATAGTGGGGATGAGTATGAGGACAACGATGAAAAAGAATGGAATGATGGCCTGAATATGATGGTGAAAAGGATGATTATGATCATGAGACCCATGAAGAGATTTGTATGTATCATAATAAAGGTCCTTCAAATCCATTTGAACCTTCAATCAATCCACCTAGCCATTATTCACAAAGTAATATTAGGAATGCTTATGTTGTTCTATTTACGGATTAGGTACCATCTAGATTATGGGACCCATCATAAGATTTAGCAAAAGGATGTTGTTTCCTATAAAGCAATCAATTCAATCAACTGTGACAGAATATTCTTTACGCAAATATCATCAGTGTCATTCTTTAGAGTATAAACATAATACATTGACACTAATTTGTGTAAATTATTTTGAATCTTATAATTGGAGTTTACAGGCAACACATAAGAAGAACTTTGAACTCTAGAAAATTACCAGATGATGGCCACATACTTGTTTATCCCACATTATTATGAAGGCCACCAATAATTGGATTTCACATTGATAAGTCATTGTATTAAGCATCTAATTACATCATACCCAATAATTAAAATTGCAATATTGATGGCATATATAAAGAAATAATATAATTATGAGCCATCATACTTCAAAGTGTGGAAAGCCAAACAAAAAGTGATTTCTAGATTGTATGGGATTGGGATGACTCATACTCCCGGTTGCCAAAGTTGTTGGCTGCAATTAAGACATTTAATTATAGATTTGAATGTGTGCTTGAAGATGAGGACCACATTATTAGTAATGGGCATATAGTTGACTAGTATATGTGCAATTTAAAAGGTTTTTTGGACCTTCAAACCATGGGTTCTTGGTTTTCAATATTGACAACCCATCATTCATATTGATGGAACATTTTTATATGGCAAATATAAAGGCATGATGTTGATTGCTTTTGCATTAAATAGATGCAATAAGATTTTCCTTCATGCATTTGCTATAGTTGATTGTAAAAATATAGCAAATTAGGAATGGTTTATGTCTCTAATGCGAAGATTTGTGACATCAAGCAAAAATTTGTCTATCATCTTTGATCACCATCAAGGTATTATAGAAACAATGAAAGGTTACCAACCTCCATGGGCATATCATTTGTATTGCTTATGACATGTTGTTAGCAACTATAACAACAAGTTCAAGAATTCTAAGCTTAAAGATGACTTATACAAAGGAGATGATCCCCTAAGAACTTATACATAACTTATATAAAGTAGGTGAACTCCTAAGAACTTATACATAAATATACATACTTTAGTTTTCTTTTAGTAAATAACATATAATTGATAATTATTGATATAATTAAATATTAATATATAGGTTCTCAAAAAAAATAAAAAAAGAGTTTAGAAAGGCAATGACAGTTTTGAAGAAAATTCATCTAAAAAATTATAATTGGGTAAAAAAAATATCAATGGAGAGGTGGACACATGCATATGATGGTGGTAGACGATATGGTTTAATGACAACTAATATTATTGAGCCTTTCAATAGTTGTTTGAAAGGGATTCATGGGATGTCAATCTTTGCTTTAGTGCAACACACTTTTTTTAGATTGGTTAAATTTTTCGATGACAACTATACTGCAATAAGGCAAGATATAACACTTGGCTACATCTATTACTTTCAAATCAAAAATTTATTAAGGGTTGCAAAACTTAAGGTAAATCGTCACCATATCAAAAAGTTTAACCAAGACTAAGGGTTGTTTGAAACAACAATAGGATATGACCATAGAAAAAGGAAAGGGTGAAAGAAACAAGTTATTGATCTAACTGATTTGTTATGCACTTGCAAGAAGTTTCAAGAAGTAAGAATTTCATGTTCACATGTCATAACAAGTTGCAAGCATATTGGCATTGATTACCATTCATACGTAGCTCAATGTTAGATATTAAAGATGACATTGAAATGCTATGAACATGATTTTATTCAATTTAGTGATCATGAATATTGGCCAATTGTCTTTCCTCAAAATTTAGTCCTAAATCTTTAATTACTGCAACTTAAAAGATGTCCAAAATCTTCTTGCATACGAAATGAAATAGATTGGAGAGAGTGTGCACAAATTACTTATTGTAGTAAATATGGTAATGTAGGACATAATAATGTACCAATCAAAGACGATGAGTATATGTTTGTATATTAAATTAATGTTTTCATCATAATTCTTATTATTATCCTTATCATATCTTTGTTTACAGTATGTCACCTAACTAATTTGTTTGTATATTCCAATAGGAAATGAAATGCAATACTACATATATGAACAACAAATGCAATTCACATGAATAAAGAACTAATATGCTTATGGTTGATAGATATGTAGAGCCCCATAAAGATTTATGATATGGAAAGAAGAGGTCATTTGTTAACAAGCTAATATATACATGCCTACAACAAGGTCATGCAAATCATATATTTAGTGGGGGCACATACAAACAATTTAAATGAATTAGGAGAAGTTATGTCTTGAATGTAGAACCAAGATGGGGAAGATTTTGGGAAATTCGAAGTGAGATAAAAGTATTTTATAGATTTCATGATTTATCAATACATAAAACAAGATCAACCGAGTTGCCTCTCATGACTTTTAAAGATATTTAAAAGTGAAACAACAGTTGCAAAAAGAGACTAATAAAATGAACATTCCTATAGAAAATTTTCATAATAATAAAAGACAATTCGATGTAGGTGCTAATACAAAAGATATTTGTTATCCCACAATGGCAGATGAAGATGACATCTCAAACTTTAGCAATAATGATGATAGTGACTTTGTAAAATATTTACCTTTTTGTTTATCACAATGTTGTTAACACATTTTTGCCAAATCTAATAAAATTAGCTATAAATGATAAATAATATTGAGTGACATACATTACATAAAATGAGACACTCATCTACTTATGTAAGTAATTATGTTGTTATGAATAGTAACACATATACAAAGAATGAGATTATATTACAGCCCAGGCAACATTTTTCGAGTAATGGGATGAAGATGGCAACTTGAAAATGAGTTCATCTATCCATTAGATCCACGCCAACATAACAGTGATGTTGTGTTTAATAAAATGATAGAAGAGTGGAATTTTTCACTCAAACAATTAAAAGTGTTTCATGAGCAAGCAAAAAAGTGCTCAATTAAAATGCCTCGAGCTAAAGCTATTAAATGTTAGTAGAAAATATGGAAAAACTTTGAACAACGTTATATTGAATAAGAGAAGAAAATAATCAATTACAAATGCAAAAAAAAATAAAGCATTTTTTAATCATCAAGCTACTGAGTTTATGGAAGATGGAGATATCTATCAAGCACATTTGTTTAGTAATATGGCAAATGATCCATACTGTTAATCTGATATTGAGTTATCTGATGAAGATGAATGTTGAGAGTCAATTTTAGATATGAATTACCAACATTTGTATGATGATAGGTAGAAATAATAAACACTAATCTTATTTATTAATATTCATGGAATAATAAACACTAATCTTTTTTTATTAATATTCATGCCTTTAAGGCATTAGACATGAAAGATTTGCGCATTATGCATCTTCATCAAACATTTGATCTCTTGATGCATACATTGGACATGACATAATATTGTTCACTTCAGATATTGATAATTCTCAACCAATACATGAAGCTTGCTCATTAGCTAGTTTTAGCATATAATACCTATATTTGCAAACCAACAAACAATTATTTTCTTTTTTAATTCTCCATAATGCAACTTCATAAGTGGAGACATTATTTTTTTGCATCCTTAGTGAGTGATGATTCACAATAAGAGCTCTCAATTCTTGTAAATCAGTAACGAGTTGATTAGATCTATTTATGTGAAAGCTCCATTCACGATGCCAACCTGCATAATACTCTTTCGGATCTATAAAATTTTCACTCTCATAATCTTCATTAAACCTTGCAAGTATCCAAACTCTTTCCCTTTAATTATTTGTGCAACTTCTAGCCTTTGAGAAAATTAAGTTTGTCATATTCACTTTAGATACTGACATATGTAGCTATTATGTATATGTTTTTTTCACCTAGTTGATAGTATCTTTTTTTATAAGACCATACAGTAGCATTAAATAGATGTGATTATATTTGCATGTTAATTTACTGAGATGTAACTATACACACCTATGATTATACAATTATTTATTTAATATTTTTATAAATAAAAGTGACTACACATGCCTGATGGGACTATAATAATTTTGATTTTTCAGACATTATTTTTCTCACATGCATGATGTGATTATACACACTTGTGACTATAAAGTTGTTTATTTAATATTTTTCGAAAAAAAGTGACTACAAAGGCCTGATGTGACTATTCATATAATAATTTTGATTTGTAGTTTCTCACAAATTATTTTTCTCACATGCATAATGTGAATATACACTCCAATCACTATAAAGTTTATTTAATATTTTTCTAAATAAAAGTGACTGCATATGTCTTCTATTACTATTCATATAATAATTTTGATTTTTTCTTGACAAAATTTTTTTTTTCAAGTGCGTGATGTGACTATTCATATGCTAATTTATCTTGTAAGTGTCTTCACATATGATACTAATTATCAGGGTTAAGATTTTATGCAAACTAGACACATTGATACTTCTTTTTGACACTACAAAATAAACATGGATCACAAGTCATTAGGTTCAATCAGGTATTCAATAAAGTCACATGCAATAATCTAACTCCATTTATTTTGTATAAAAATAAATATTGTAATTGACGTATTATTAGTTCTTATATTAACTAATATGGTTATAATGTATATTTAAGATCATGTGCTTAAATGTCGTCAGTCGAGCACCATTTTACATAATTTACATTTGGATCCTCAACTTGAGTCATATATTTAACAGGCAAGATTTTATGGTATTATATGACTGGGGTACTTTTAGTTAGATTGACATCTTCTTTCTACATTAGTAAAGAGATGGTATCGAAAGACCCATATTTTTCACATGTCAGAAGATGAATGCACCATTACATTACAAGATGTCACTATCATCACTAGTTTACCTATTGATGATGAGGTTATATCAAACCTTATGAGTAGAGATTGGATGATATTTGTCACACTCTTTTAAGCATTCACACACCTGATTTTGCCATCAAGGCATCCATCCTAATATTGAGCTGGCTTACTGAGGCAATTTTTTGACATAACAAAGTATGCATATGAGGTAACATTACTATTTCATACACGAACACTTATTATGCACCTCATTGGTGGTGTCGTTTTTCCAAATAAATCAATAGGTTGTGTCAGTTGTATATTCCTTCCACTTGCACAGGACCTTCACCATGTAGGGCAATATAATTGGGGTGGTGCAAGTTTAGCATGATTATATAGGGAGCTTTGTCATGCAACCGATCCACAGGTCCAACAAGTTAATAGACCACTATTTTTGTTACAAATATGGGTGTGGAATTGACTACCATGAATTACTCCTACCTTATAGCATGGTTTGGCACAAACTAATAGTGCACCATTTGGGCAGCGATTAATGAAATAAATTATCAAATTTTTTATGCTAATGATGTTTTTTTAACATGCTTTATTTTGTACAGGTAGAGTACAGGTCGTGTTGTGACTAGTATTACTACACATGTACTTAAAGACATTTAGTTTGCCCTTGATAATCGACACTTTGAGGAGATACACCTAGATTAATCCTAAATGCATAAAATATCTTCATTACATGGTTTGATTTATTAATATAGTTTATTCACACACACACATACAGATGATATGAGTGTCATATATTGCCGATATTATGCAGACACTTTTAGATTACTGTTTGCATGGAAGTGTGATTTGGAAGATAGTTGAACCACTAATTTGTTTTCATATTATTGAATGGCACTACCTAGATCGAGTGTTGCACCAGTTTGGGTTGCAACAATCTATTCCTCATTCCCCACTATAATAGATGACTTACATTCAATAGAGCTACATCTTATTATGAAGAACTGGGTGACACATAATGCATGACGGATAGCATTATGGAATGATCGACATAATCATGTCATAACTGGCACCCCTCTTACTGTACTACTCTATTTTCATTCACAATGTATAGAGCGGTATAGTCATGTCACCAAGCATTAGATCTTACCCAAGGTACTTCAATTGGAGTTGTGGTTAGTGTCTAATCTAATTTTTTTAAATAAATATACTATAAGATATTTGCAACACACACACACACACACACACACATACACACACACACACACACACACACACACACACACACACACACATATATATATATATATCTTACTTTTTTTAATCTAATTTCTCCATTTTTAAATTTTTTATTGGCAGATGGTCTTGACATTACGCAACATAGTAACAGAAGACCAATACAACAGGACATTGGTGCACTCCATCAGGTTGTAAATA
>CATIWR010014433.1:0-10951 GCA_949677035.1 Omphalea diandra | reverse complement strand
AACAACAACACTTATTTGAAATATTAGTGATGATCAATCTACTTTGTCAAGATCAAAAGAGGTTCTAAACCTAGGATTGAGTATCCTAGTTCAACACACTCCCCAAACTTTCACTTAGGTTTTTCTATTTCTTTTTTTAAGGCTCAAGAAAAACCTTTCATTTTCTAGACTAAGGAAAAACTTTCCCTTCTACAGAATAAAGGGTAACATTTCCTTTTACAGGTTCAGGAAAAACCTATTATTTGGTATTTTTCTTGCCACAATACCAATCTTTACAACCATTAGTAAAAATAAATCCAAACAATGTCTAAACTTCTCAGATAGGTAGCAAATACATAATTAGTGTTTAAGAAAACCTACTCTCAAAAGGAGTAATAAAAACAATATTACTTTACCCAAAATATAAGTAACACCCAACAAAATTTACACAAATAGTTACAAAGATGTTCACAGTTGTTCACAATATTTTCTAACCTTTTCTCTGACCTTTCTAGACTTCAAAAATGTTCCTTATATAGCCAATCTCCAAAACTAATCATTGGAACGGTTGATATTATGTCTAACAGTTTTTCTGCAAAACTAGTCGTTATAAATAACAACACCCATTGTTCTTCATTAACCTCATTAAACTTGTAACAGTTATTTCCAACACCTATTGAATGTCTTTCAATTCCCATCGACTTTGACTACAATACCTATTGGAGAGAGAACAATACTTGTTGTTCATTTCCAGAAAACTTGAACTTTGTATTTTGTTTTTCAAACTTTGCACAGTTGCATTCCACGCCCATTAAGCAATTCACAATACTTGTTGGAAACTCTTTCAACGCCTTTTAAGAAGGGTCAACTCCTGTTTCGAGTTCCAAAAGTTTAAGCTTAGGTTTGGACACTTTTTCAATACCTGTTCCGAATATGCAACGTCTGTTGCTAACTCTGATCAACATCCATTGCGAAATTTCAACGCCTGTGGTGAGGTCCAGCACAACTCAATCTGGAATGCTTCTCTAACATATGTTGCAAAGGGACAATGCCCTTTACGAGCTCTAAAAGACTTTGGCAAAAGAGTAGCATCCAATCAACGTCCATTGTTCATCTTTTTAATGTTCGTTGAATGGTCCAATGCCAGTTGAATTTACACAACTCCCATTGAACTTATTCTGATCCTTTAAAGTTCATCGGATCTTGGGGTCACATGTTTTTCAAACATTCTCCCCTTAGCATTCATAACAAACTCCCCTTTTGACGTTCGTTGGGTCTGTTCAAATCATCCAAAAATACTAAAGTACCAACATTAAAACTTCTCATGGTTTTGTTATAGTTTTGTTATCTTTCAACACAATAGTTTTGCTATCATTCAAAACGCATTATTCAAAGTATAGGAGTGAGTCTAATGTCTTAGAGTTGTCTGTTCTCCAAACACTCTCCCCTGGCATTTGCAACATAATAAATCCAACCAATCGAAGGATCAACCCTACTTACAATCTTATTATTACCGGAATGATAAAACAATTGGAAAAATTGACATATTAAAGTAATTGCAAGAAATTGAGTCACCTTTTGTTGACAAAAACTTCACAGCAGAATTTAGTGGACATAAAAATGACATCAAATAAAAAAAAAAAAGAATTTGATTCGTTAATTAGATTCTTAACACTTCTTTTTCCAAAAGACAAAAATGCGCCAACAAAGTTTAATTCCAACGCTTGTTTTTCCAACTCTCTATATATAGCGACGGCCCCCCTCATTACTCCTTCGCCACGACTTCTTGATTATCAGGGCCGCCGCACTCGGCACTCCGGCCACGCAGGTAATCCACTCCTCCCTCCTTCCGTCTCCATGCCTGCGATTACAACTATGCTTGCATTCGATTAATATGCATTGCGGCCTGTGATTTGGGCTTGCTGTGGGAAGCCCATGGGCTTTAAACCTAAGTAGTAGCATCCAAACCGAAGCTTGGATAGATCTTGTCTTCGATACCAAACAAAACATAACGAAACCCAGTTAAAAGTTTTATCCGATGGAAGAAGTGCAACTACTGCTACACTCGCAATCAGATCGAAGTTCCCGGATGAATGGCGTCCCAAATTAATTCCTTTTTCCGGTGCCCGCCTTATACGCAGCGTTTAGCGTATAAATGTCATCAAAACCCTAATTATTCTCTTAATTTCTTTCCATCTTCTGCTTCTCCCCGTAAGGTTAAAACCATCACTTCTTTCTTT
This sequence comes from Omphalea diandra, assembly GCA_949677035.1. Classification (NCBI taxonomy): domain Eukaryota; kingdom Viridiplantae; phylum Streptophyta; class Magnoliopsida; order Malpighiales; family Euphorbiaceae; genus Omphalea; species Omphalea diandra. The sequence goes on along the minus strand of CATIWR010014433.1, from coordinate 8,732 downwards.
ATCGCTCTCTTTAGTGCTCTGCTTATACTCAAAATTGTTTTGTATTGATGTAGATGTCGTGTTCGAGTCCTTCGCGATGCAACTTTGTAACTGTGAAGTCTCACATGGCTACGGAGGAGAAGCCGATTTCAGGGGATAGAATGCTTGTTAGCTCTTTCCATTTCAGTTCCTTTTTTTTTTTTAATTTGTTTACAAAAGAAAAATTATTAAGCTTAAGCTTGAGTTATGATTGGTTGAGTTCACTGAATCTTGAAGGTTTTTGTGCCTCCACATCCGTTGATCAAGCACTGGGTTTCAGTTCTAAGGAATGAACAAAGTCCTTGCTCTATTTTCAGTTAAGGAGTTCATATGTTTCTATAACTCTATGTATAAATAGAGATAGGAATGCTTGCCTATGGAATTTTTAGGAATCACTATCAGGATAGTCAAGAGATATGATACCTATGTAGCTTCACTTCTCTGAAAAAAAGTAAAAAAGAACGAATCTGATGTTTTGTCTGCACATGGGTATGTAGCATTGCCGGCATATCAGAACTTTCTGGGCTCCTATTATATATGTACTTGCTTTAGCTAGTGTGAGCGATGGATTGTTTGGCATTGCTATTGCTGTTAGCAATTTCTGGGCCAAAAGTTAGGAGATTTAATTTTTTCAGGCCAAGAGTTGATTCTGAAAGAAACTCATAGTTGAAGCTTTTTCATGTACTTATTGAATTAGATTGACATGGTAGCTAAACCATGTTCATGTCCTGATAAAATACTTTGGCCAGTAGTTATTTATATTAGTCTGTGAAATCAATTTTTTGATAAGATGGCAGTTCTTTTTTAAATCCTTAGGTGTTCTAGGGTTTTTTTTTTTTTTTCAATTTTCTCAATAAAATTCATGGTTCTTCCTTCTGTATATTCATAGTGTTGTTTCCAGATCTTTAACTCCTATATTTGCAGGAAATGCCTTGGCTGAGTTAGGGAGGCTGCTAATGTATGAAGCTTCAAGGGATTGGTTGGTATGTTTTTCCCTTGGTTTGTTAATTTATATTATGTCAACTCTTTCTCCTTTATTTTTTCAATTCCTTTTTTTTTTTTTGTTTTTTATAATGACCTGTAAAATGTTCATCTCGTGTGACTGGATATTGATGTGACTATGAAGCATAATTGGTTCAGCTGTTTGATGAAAAAAAAAAAAAAAAAAGAAGTAAAATCTGTTATATATGTAAGTTACGAAAGCCAAGAGAAAAGTGATACTTCTATAATTGTTGTTTTCTATTGGTATTTGAGATGTCATTTTGCAGTACTTTTCTAGTAAAGATTCTTGCTATTAAAAGAATGAAACCTTTTTTTTTAATTTTTAGTCTTTTGACCTCCCTATCTTTTGTGCATGTGCATATCATGCATGTAAATGGAATTTGTCATAAGTAACCTTTGGAATTTTAACAAACTTATTGACGGGACAGGTTATGAGTTGGAGTTAAATCTATCAAATATTTCTTTAATTAAAACTTAGAAGGCACAAAACACGTAAAAAGTTTTCAATAGGGCTTGAAAACAATCAGGTTAAGTATTTTTCTTGTAAGGTTGTGCTTCCAATAAAATTGCCAATCTCACACTAACCATCACTTGGTTGCACCTAGATAATCTGGAAAACTGGTTGAAAGTTGATGTAAAGAATATTATTCATTCTTTATTTTGATGATGTTTTCTGCTTCTGCATTTTTCTCCTTCCAGCCGACTATCACCGGGGAAATTCAGTCGCCAATGGGTGTTGCGTCAGTTGAATTTGTTGATCCAAGGGAGCCTGTGGCGGTTGGTTACAGTTTATAAAACTCCAATATCTTTAGCCCTTTGTTTTCTGGCTTCATGATATATGTGTATATCTTTTTGATCTTGATATGTCATTTTATTTTTTCCATTGGGCTGCAAGATGTGGTTGAGAGAAAGGTGTTAATTTATCAACTGAAATTTTCTTTATATTGCAGGTTGTTCCAATCTTGAGAGCTGGTCTTGCTCTTGCTGAGTATGCATCATCAATCTTACCTGCAACTAAAACATATCATATAGGTAAAATAAGATTATTATACTTGAGCAGAGTAAAAAAATCAATTTTTTTTTTTTTTTTTTAAAACAATGCTGCTTTGGAGTTCCCTGTTCTTATACTCAAATTTATGTTAAAAAGCTGAATCTTTTCTATCTCTTTACACATACTATGATATCAACTACAATCACACAATCAAAGGAATGATCTCTATAGGCTTGGGATCAAAGTCCATTTTCTCTTGGGGTGTTAAGGGAGAACCCACTTTGTAGCCCATCTATTAGATGGAAGAAGAAAGTCTTCTGCTATCCTTATAATTGTTTCAAAAATAGTTTAGTTTTTTTGAACCTACTTGATTTTGAATTTTGTTTTAAATTGCTTTTATGGAATGGAACTTTGTCTTTGGTTTGATTTATGGATTTTAACCCTTCCCCCTCTTTCCACCTTTTTTGGGAAATAAGGGATAAGCAGAGATGAGGAGACACTTCAACCAACAATATATTTGAACAAGTGAGTATTTTCTGTAAGATAAATAAGCTATATCTACACCCCTTTTGTGTGAGGTGATTCTTAACTTTTTTTGTTTTCAAACGTTCATCAAATGCAATCTATTTCTGGTTGTTTGTGTCGTTCTTTGACACTTTCACATTTTGCAATTCCTTAGGTTACCTGAACAATTCCCCAAGGAGGCTCGAGTATTTGTTGTAGACCCTATGCTTGCAACAGGTAACAATGCCTACTTACATTTAAATTGTGGCATGTTTATCAATTTCCATCATATCTTGGTGATAAATCTTTGTTTAGTTCTTTTTGTTCATTTGATAATGTCAAAAGTCATCGCCCTTCTATCAAAACACTGTTCCTTCACAAAAATGAAGAAAATTATAATGTCATGATTTGTCATTCTCGTGTTGCATGAGTTTTCAATTTTGAAAATCAGCAACCTGAACTATCTGATGACATAATAGTTTTAGAAGTTCCCAATGCAAAAATATCAGGAAGTACCTATTATCCATCCTAACTATCTTGCAAAGGGAGCGTTTATTCTGCTAAACCTTCAACTTTGAAGCCTATGTTCATCATCTGAAATGGTGTCATATGATCTGTCCTTTATTTAAAGGAACAATGTGAGAAAAAAAAATCCAATTGAACAATGCAGTTTTTTATACAGGCTATTTTACTTTCATATGCAGCTCTTATTATTTACTTTGGCTGGCGATGTTTACAGGGTATGCAATTACCCAGACAAACCTGAATGTAACATCACAGGAACCTACCTAACCCTAACACTGCATGATATAATCCCATTTTATATATAAATTAATAATTATAGATTTCATATAAAGATAAATATATTTAAATAAGTTTGAAGTGTTTGGCATGAAAATGACAAACTCCATGTCCTACTCAATTTGTGCCCTATGTTATCCAACATTTCATTTTTGCCACTCTATCAGTAGACGTGTGATATCAATGTGAAGTTTCAGTCTTCAAAAAATAACTTTCAATTCTTTCTTTTCTTGTAACTTTGTTTTCCATGCAGTGTGTAGCTGTTTGTGCTTTAAATAATATTGTTCATTGCAATAATTTATTGCATTGCATAAGACCCTTTTGTTCAGTAGTTTCTTGTTTGATTCATTGAGGCTTTTTTGTTTGATTTCAGGTGGCACGATAGTGGCAGCTCTTCACCTCATTAAAGAACGCGGGGTTGAGAACAAACAAATCAAAGTGGTAACTTGTTTGTCACTTATGTGCAGTTAATATCTTAACAAGCAATTTGGCATGAAAAAGGCTTGTGTGGTATATGGTGTCCTCATGTATTATACATCATAGTTTTCTACTTATTATAGAGTTATTAATATATATTTTTTTCTAGAAAATTAGGAATACTTTGAACTTCTAGCATGCAGTTTGTTGCTTTACGTAAGATGTCTTTTTTGGTTCCCTTTGCCTCATAGAATATAAGAGGATCATGGCTTCCATTTGGTAATTCTTTTGCATAATTATCAATGTTAGAATGTATTCTGAAGTTGTAGAAAAATTGGCTTTGGAGGGAATGTAAGAGTAGAATATGCTGAATTGATAGTGAATTCTCGAGTAGCTAGTTATATGCGGACTGATCCATCATATGAGCACCATTTCTCTGCTAATGGATACCAATTAGTTTTGTAATTACTTGTGACTTGAAGAAAAATGGGAGACCATTAAAGCATTCAAATATAACTTGAGCTGTATTCAATATAAATTTATGTCTACAGTAATGGTCTGCCATTTGTGGAACGAGGAGGAAGACATATAAATGATGTCTTCAAATCCTAAGGAACTTCTCGAGTGAACTTATGATTGTGCTTGTGACCTTCTCATAAGAAATTCCTTGTACTGGCTCACAAGTTATTGATATCTGTTTTGCTTCTGTGCACAATTTGTAATACTTGCTCACAGATTCATGCCTGCATGGGAAAATTACTTGGGATTTTTTTCTTTTGTTATGAATATGGTGCACTGATGTTAATTTAAGTTTGTGTTTGAAAATGATTAAGTTCCGATGTTTGTCAATCTATTCATTTGTTGACATATATAGGTCTTGCTTATATATTTTTTATGAACTGGAAACTGATTAAATGATAGTTATTTGTCTGGTTAGTTTAAGCAGATTAAATGCTTTTTCTTATCTAGCTGATTCCTGTTCATGCAAAGTTAGTAAAGTTCAGAGTTTAGCAAATCTCCCATTGAAAGCTCTCTTCTCTCTGTGAAGTTCATTGGTAAACTACTGAATGGAGATTCTTTGTAACAGATATCTGCTGTGGCTGCTCCTCCAGCCCTTCAAAAGCTAAGCGAGAAGTTTCCTGGGTAATGTCAATTAAACAATTTATGCAGTTAAATAAAGAACTTCAGCATTCCTAAGGTTTTACCTTGTTTTGTGGTGTTACAGACTTCATGTTTACACTGGAATTATTGATCCCATTGTCAACAACAAAGGGTGAGTACAGTCATTATTATTGCGCACATAGCAGTTGCGATCATAATTTGGACATTAATAAGACTGTATAGTATGATTTGCCTTTGCTTGGTGTATTCTTTTCAGATTTATTGTTCCTGGACTTGGAGATGCAGGAGATCGTAGCTTTGGCACATGATATCCAAATTTGAGAGAAAATGACCATTGCTGGGCCAACCTATTCGTAAAGTTAGGGTTTGCAATTTTGTTATATTTAGTTCATCATGAATTATAAGGTCTCAGAGTTCTTTTCATTGTTTAGTTCATAGAAATGGTCTCGAACAAACTATTATAAGATTGACCAAAACATTATTTATTTACTTTGTCATACTCAATCTCAACCATTTGAAGCATAAAGAAATAACTTTATGCCACTTGAGAGATTAAATTACAATAAACCTGGAAAATATCGTTTTCCATCCATAAATCTGAGTTGGATGGAAATGCAAGTGAGCATTATTGCTTATCACCACTGTCAAGGTGTCAATGTGGGCACCTGGTGCAAAATTCTGCTAGGGCCGTTGATTCCTTAACCATATGCTGAAGAAGAGAGTATCAATAAAATGGGTGTCTTAATCCTGCTGAATATGCTTGGATTTGTGTTTGATTTCAGAAAAAGGACGATTGCATTGAGTTGAACACTGGTTCAAATCCAGCTTGGAACTCATTTTATTTTCAAATGTAAATGAATTCCTATAATAAATATGAATATGAATTTTATAAATATGAAATTTTAAAAATTTATACAAGTAAAATTTATTCTAAATAAAATAAATATCATATATACAATTATTAAAATTTAAAGAAAATGATTTTAAAAAAATGGAAAACACCATTAGCTTTAGAGAAAGAGAGGGAGGGAAGAGAGTGAGGACTAAAGAATTTTTTTTTTGAAAAAAAGAAAAATTTAAAGAGAACGGAAAAAGAAAAAGAAAATGAGAAAATATATTTAAGTGAAAGATATTTTTGTTATAACAAGCTTTTACCTATTTGACACAAAAATTAGTTAATTTTAAATTTTGTATTCATATAAATAAAGTAGTAAATTGTGTAAAGTTATAAATAATTAAAAATTTTCTAAAATACATATAAAATAAATATAATTTTTATTAATAAATGAATAAAAATAAATTTAAAATAAAATGATAAAAAATTAAATTTAACAATTAAATAAAATTTTAAAATATTAAAAGAGTTAGTCATTTGAGGAAAAAAAAAGATACTATTAGAGTTTAAACTAACAATTAAATAAGATTTAGTCTAATAGAAAATATATAAAAAAAATTTAATATCATAAATTATAAATTGAAATTATCTATAATAAAAAATATATTACTTTATAAAATGAAGCTTTGCAAACTATAATTGGATGATTCTCAATCTCTTCTTGAATTAGTCTTCTTTTATTTTCCATTAAATCTGTCCATAAAATCATTTACATTTTTTCAAATTTGAATTTATAAAATATTTAAATATAAAATATATATTAACTCAGCTAAACTTTAATCTCAAATAATATTTTAAAAATTAGACCGATCATCTGACCGGTTCGCAGGTCGACTGATCCAGTTTAATTAATCCAACAAAAAATAAAATCCAAAAAAATATTATTAAAATAATTTTAAAAAATAAAAAAATATTATGAATATATTTACGTACTTAACAGTGTGAAAATTACCATGAAAATTGAATCAGACCTAATTGAATCGATAATTGGTCCCATTTTTTATTTTATCAGTTCAATCGATGAGTCCTATCCGATTTTCAAAACACTGATTCCAAGTTGATTGGGGTTGGCTGTACAAAATGGCTTTTTCACTTGGAGCAACCTTAGGTCACATCATCATAAAGATATAAAACCTTTATATCATTTTAAATTGATCCCCTCCATGTGAGTTTAGATCATTCTTACTCTTTTTACCTATGTCTACTTTTAACTGGTGCTATGACTCACATGTCTAAACTACTTTAATCTTCATTCTCTCAATTTGTTCGCTATTAGAGAAACTCCAACTTTTTTTCTAATACACTTATTGCAAACTTTATCTATTTTAGTATGACCATAGATTCACATCAATATTCTCATATCTATCACACTAATCTTAAAAACTTATTGCGCTTTTATCACTCAAAACTCTCATATTTCATTGTTAAATCAATGATAAAATTTGTCTTTTAGGTTACGCATTCTTTCATTTTGTCCATCTTACTTTAATTCGATAAACAATATCTTTCTCACAACCTCCATCTTCTTGCAAGATTGACCCTAGGTATTTAAAGTGTGTGCATTAAGGTATAACTACTTTCTCTAATCACACATCCATATTCTCCCCACTACTACTATCGCTAAACCTACAATGCATATACTCAGTTTTAGTCCTATTAATTATAAAATATTTTACCTCTGGTGTACTTATCTAGAGCTCTAACTTCCTATTCACTCTACTGTTGCTTGAATTTCATCTATCAACACTATGTCATCAACAAACATCATGTACCATGGAACGTCTTCTTATATGTCATTTATAAATTCATCCATATTTAGAGTGAAAACATAAGTTCAAATAAAAATACATATTATTAAAAACATGTGTATCCCTTATTATACATATTATTAAATAAAATGATAAGTTCAAATAAAGATAAGTTCTTTTGTATCCTTTATTATGTTTTTTATGTTTTTATTTTATTACAGATTATTAAATTAAACTTCAAATAAAAATAAAAATATTATTCTTACTTGGAATTGATTATTATAAGTTTTGTTTTTTTAGAGTTCTATTTTATCTTAAAATATTAATTAAAATTTTTATGTGAAGAACTACACCAAAAATATCTGAAAAACATATAAAAATATCATAGTTCATTTTTTTTAAGGTACAAAATAAAACATATAAAAAATTAATACGTAAAAACTGTGAATCTTCTACTTGATTTTTGACTTCATTAAAAGAGATGAAATTACAAGGCAAGACTCTTTAAAAAATTGGTTATATTTTTTAAATAATTATGAAAGAGTAAAAAATAACTCTATTTTTTATTCTCATCAATAAATATTGTATTAATATATTTTATCACATCATAAAAAATGATGTAAGTTTTCTTATTCAAAAAAATTCATAAATTATTCAATTGCATAATTGAACATTATTGTTTGTATTTTTTTTTCTCTGACAAAATAATAAAATATTTTAAGATAACAAAATCTATAAATATAACATAAAAATCAAAACCTTACCGATATAAATATTGTATTAATATATTTTATCACATTATTAAAAATGATGTAAGTTTTCTTATTAAAAAAAAATCATAAATTATTCAATTGCATAATTGAACATTATTGTTTGTATTTTTTTTCTCTGACAAAATAATAAAATATTTTAAGATAAAAAAAATCTATAAATATAACATAAAAATCTAAACCTTACCGATATAATTTTTCATAGTTGTTCACTTCCTATACGATGAAAATAACTTTTTATCAAACTTTTTGGAAGAACCAAAAATTTTGATATTTTATTTGTTTTGTAGGTATTAGTTTAATCTTAATAAATTGAGGTAATTTTTCTTCATTACGCATAATATCAATATTATTTTTTTAAATACTACCAAAAATAGGAGAGAAAATTTCATCCATCAATTACAAATTTTACACTTATATATATATATATATATATATATATATATATATATATATATATATAT